>JARJDT010024333.1:0-25234 GCA_030264655.1 Leptusa sp. GC000079 | reverse complement strand
GCTCGAAGACTTCTGTATCGTTTTTGTATTCGACACATGCTCCGGAACATCGGGGAACAGCTGACCAAAAATCTGCTCGCTCAGCTCTGCCCCTCAGAGCGAATACACGAACGCAGCAACTGATGCATTCGGTTTTTACCTGAGAAATCGCTCGTTACAGCATCTAATTTTGGTAATAATTGATCTACTAGCATCCACATCATGTGAGACTATTGAGTAGTGAGAAGGAAATTTAAACGCTTTTTCACATCAGTGATTAAATTTCATTATGTCTACACCGCATCACTACCTGAACATTTAAACTGTACCACTTTCAAGGTCTTCAGCAACAGCTTGATGATGAAACCCAAACTCAAAATCAGTTCGTTAGAAACGTTATTGTTCATGACCTATCTTAAATGCTCCTGACAAAAGAGGACAATTTCTTATCAAAACTATAGCGCCGTGCAATCGAGAAGGGTGAAGCACTACACACAAACGAAATGTTTACGAACAAAGTTTTCCGATTGTTACGTGCGTTCACATTGTGTGTTCTACTTTTTCATTGAGAAAAAAATCCGGAACCTCTGAATCACGGATACCTTCGTTTGACAACAAAATGCCCTCTTTTAACCCCTTTTAATTTCACATTGAAGTTCGTCTTGTAACTAAGTTGCAAGTTGCCAGAACGAGTTCGAGTTAAGTGAAAAGACAAAACAACGGAAATTGTTGCTTATTATTTACCTGCAAGTTTTTGCATTCGCATTCCACAAATTCCATTAACGCACAATGTCGGCGCGCTTCTTGCAATGTTCGCTGTTGTTTTGTTGCAATGACTAAAAGTCAACTTATGATGCTTATTCACGATATGAAAACTTGATTTATTAAAAAACACACAACTGCAACAGTTTCAAGTTTTTGTTTTGTGCACTAATTTACTATTTTATTGAAATCTTTGTTTTGTTGTAAGTAGAAAGAAAGGATCTGAAATTGTGGAGAAACTTTTTAAGTGAAGTTTAACACGAAATTTCGCGATTTAAATTTGCTTGCTTCCATCTAGTTAATGAATAATTTTGAATCTGAATGCAACTCCCACAGCTATTGACTTTGTGTTGCTTGTTGATCCTCTTTGAGTTGTTTATTTCTTCGTTAGCGAACGGACGTAGCAATAAAGAATCAAAATATCCATGTCAGTTTTGTTTGTTTTGTTGTATTTTTATGTGTGTGTAGTGATTCGATTCCGAAGGCAATAAAGACTATTTCATTGCATGTCACTACAGGCTTTCCCGGTAGGTGTCAAAGCAGTCAGCGGGCGAATTCCTGCGGATGACCGGCGAATTTATATATGAAGCCGGCCCGAATGAACCGATAGAGAGCAAACATGCTTGCTCTTCGCTTAGAGACTTTCGGCCACTCTCGATCGTCGCCACATGAGCTCGCGAGTCGCGCTTGAATAATATTTTACTTTCTTAATACTTTTTATCACACCTTCATTTTTCCTGTACGGTGTCAGCGCGCACAGTTTGTTATTAACTTGTATTATAATCGCACTAATCTTTTAAGACATGTCGGATCGTTTGTAAACGTTCACAAGTTTGTCCAAGTTGTTCGGTGCTCGTGTTCGATAATTCCTCAATTTTTCAACGTTACAGCCGAAGAATTTCAAGTTTCAAGCGAGCAAATACAAAGCAGAATAACAGAAAGCAGTGATTTATAATAGAATCGAACACTTTGTATATGTTGAGTTATTATTGATACAAGCGACAAATAAAATAGAGGCGATTTTCAAAAGAAACTTTTTTGTTGCGACGTGTGGCGCGCATGCCGCACCGGCCGGCCGGCCGATTGTTTGTTGTTATTATATAGCGTCGCCGTGGCCGGAAAACTCCTAGTCTTGTTGTTTCGTCGGGAAAAATGCCACAAACTTTTCCTCTTTGCTCGCATCAGTCGAGCGCACGTGTAGATCGAGAGCGTCTTCACAATATTGGCGCGCGCAACGCAACGTGCACGCGGCGACTTTGCGTCGGTTATTAAAAGCACTAATAACAACTTTCGGCAAGAAACCAACAAACAAACAAACTTGTGGGAGTCATTTGCGTTTAATTCGAGCGAAATTAAAAAGCGTAGTTTTGCGCACCGGTGTCACAAGTTGTTGGCGGTACTTGTGGGCCGCGTTCGCGAAGTTTGAATGAGCGCGCAGCAGATGGAAGCAAGCAAACGGGCGAGTGGCGCGCCGAGTGTAATTAAAACCGAAACCGAGTGCATAGAGATAATTACAATAAAACTGATTGTAGCGTTCGTCAGCGACGCCGACGCTGTTCTGGCGCCGCGCGGTGGGTACGTCGAGCGCCGGTCGAGTAGTTAGCACGCCTGCCGCATTTGCATGGCGCTCTACGCCACCCCACCTTAGGGGCAGACAGAGACAGCGCCGACTGCCGCCCCCGAGTAGGACACAATTCCGCGTTTTCTCTTATTCTTCACGAGGACGAGTGTGTGTAGTTTTTATTCTTTTTATGCTGTGCGGAGAGGGAAGGCGGACTGCGACCGGGGCTGCAGGAGAGCAATTTATGCGAACGCATTAGAAGCGAGCGAGATAAGAATAATTGCCGAGATGGTCCCTCTATCGAATTGGAGAATCTTTGCATTTTAAATGTATGTATGACGGACAAGGAGAAGGCAAATTCCTGTAGGCTCATATGAGTAGCGCCGCAGCCGTGCCGTGCCGGAGCGTTTGTTGCCCTTATTCGCGTTCGCATGTGTGCGCTCGGCGCTAAGGGATTGCCGGACGGGACGAGACGGGGAAAAAAAGGAAGATTAAAACGCGCGCTGCAGGAGTAGGAGACGAGCGTAGGAATTGGAATTTTTAATGACGGAAGAGCAAACATCTGAGAGCGCGCTCGAAGAACATTGCGCCAAGAAAAGCACTAGATAGATATAGTATATTCGGGCCGAATTTATCATGAAGGCGAAACGCTGCCGCCGTACACTCACTTGCCGCCGCCAGTCTCCTCTCGGTGTGTGGATATATTAAGAAGCGCCAGAGAGAAATAGACTTACATTTCATTAAGGCCAGAGAGACGGAATGAAATTACATACCCTCGCGTTATACCGGCGCAATATAGCGGAGGGACTAAGACGCTCGCCGAGGCGAACGCATCGGAGCGCGCGTTAGTTGGAAAAACGCCGCCGCCCGCTCGCTCGCCGGCGACGAGGACGAGGACGAGGAGGATGCACGCCGTTTGTAATTTGCCCGCGCTAGAAGGAGCGAGCAATATGCAAGTTAATTAATCGGTAAAGTAATGAGAATAGAGCGCAAGCGCACGCACACGCCGCACACATGTGTGCATGTAAGACCTGAGCGAAGTTCATGCGGAGCATGCAGGCGCGCGCGGGGGAGGAGGTAAAGTTAAGGGTAGTCATCAACGCCAGCGCGCAGATTACAAGTACAGTCGATGCAAAAAAGTGAACAAGGCGAAAAAATGCACGCTTTTTTAATATTATCGGTATCGGCATGTGTGTGCCACTGCCGAGGGTGCCAATGGGGGGAAAATTGTGATTCTGCGATCCCTTCTGTCCTCACTCGCAAGACGCACGGAGTCTAGGCTATGCTATATGCTATAGATAGATATATAGTTTAGTGTGGAAAGTGCTCGCTTTTAGGTGGAAAGAGTGGAAAGAGTCTATCCACATCCGCACACATACGCGCAGACACTCAACACTTACAACACACAAGGAGGCAGAAAGAAAGCTCACGGCCACGGTTGATTGACGCTATTCACCCGTTTAACGCCACTCGCCGATAGAGCATTCGCTTTTAAAATTTACTACCTTCCGACCAGCTAGCTCTACAATATAATATTTATTCGCGCACAATGTTTTCTTTCTGCACGTTAGCGCCGCGCCGTGCTGTTCGCTTTTGTTTCTTCATTTTCGGCATTTCCGCGTTGTGTTCTCTTTGCCGAAAACACTTGTTTACGACAAAATGTTGGCGTTCTAACGAAACAATTACCGAATGCAACACCTACAGGATGTTCGAAACTCACAACAAAAACGTTCAAAATCTTCCAATCTCATTTCGTTCACTTCAGAATGAAGATATTTTCCAATATGCGCACTATTTTAACGTAGTGCTACTGTTTTATTAGTAGTTTAGGGGTTTTAGTAGTGGTAGTGAAGCAGGAAATCGCGTTTCTTGCTAATAAATACAAGGCAACCTGCTAAAATGTACGCTGCGTCGACGTCCACATCTAATGGACAGCGTTTAACCAATCCCTTAATTAAACAATTAATTACAAAACCGGCTTAATTAAACTCCGGCTCGCTCGCATTGCAGGCAGTAATGAACGAAATGAAAAATCGTGTGCACGTACCTACAATGTGCTTGCTTTTCTAATGGAATTAATCAAAGCACAACAACAAGAACGCGCGCCGCAGTAAATTTCAAATCGTACTAAATACAGAACGTACTTCTTATGACGAATCACGTGCTCCAAGCAACATACATACACACTCGAAGTAAAGTGTAAACAAATCCTTGGATACTTACGATATCGATTGCGCTCGATTGTCGATGTATAAAATTTAATAGTCCTTTCGCTATGTGTGTGCGAATGTGCAAAATGCAAACGATATCAACACGCAATTATCGTTGCAGATTGCAGGAATGTAGCTTAATTGAAACTTTAGCAATTTATACACAGCACTAAGATTTTCATCTAACACTGCACTTGTAGTTTTAGTCAATTGCACCAGACACTTGTCGCTAAATCAATTGTCGTGTGTCGCTTTTAATTGCGCAATGCAACAATATCCCACATCAAAGATCAAAGTAAATAACTGAACACGTTTTGGCGTTCCTGCGTGTTCGTCGTTTTTGAACGTGCGCCTCTTTCACTAGCGATTTGAAAACGTGGTTCGCGCCACTAAACAACCTGCACAACGTGGTTCGTTTATCTTTCTAAATATTTACACTAAACTCTTAAAACTAGAGATAATAAAAATTGCACTAAAACTTTTCCTCTCGTTGTCACTATTTGTAAAAACATTCTCGCGAGCACTGTGCGTGGGATTTACTTGTATTTAGTGTATTACTAACCAACTAAAAAATAGTTTTGATTGTTTGCGTTGCACTGTTTGATTAAATTGGTCCAATTGGATTTTTGCAAAAAGTACGTTTTGCAAACAACGTGGTATTTACAGGCAACGCGACGGCGTTCTTCGACCGGCTGCGATCGCGTGTTCAGACCGTCCTGTATCCATGACAAGCGGAGATGCTCTGGCCAGTGCACCGGCTGACCAGCAGGAGAGGGAGCGGGCGTAATTACGTAGGGGGGATCATTTGCGCTAACAATGTAGTTAACATATATCGCGCGCTCTTTGCTCGCATGTATTGTGTGTGTGTGTAATTTCAGCCCCTTGGACTGGCACACTTGCAATTTTCATTTTCTTGCACCAGCACACCGTCTACAATAAATTCTCTTAACAATTTTATATTAAAAGTAAATTCCTGCTGCACTGCAAAATCTACTAACTACTAAGACTAAATGGAACTCTGAAATGTCCTTCATAAAGAATTTGGAAAGAAAAACCGGCGGGATTATGAGGAAGACGTTGAATTGACAGTTGAGTTAAAATTTAGAATGTTCGAAATTTATTCCTTTTGCATTCAGGACGACTTGATGCATGGGGTGAGGGTGGCTCAAGTCTCTTGATGCTCGCACAAACTTGTATCTTTCCGAAACTTCCCCTTTTTTCCTGATTTCATTTCAATATACTTACTTACGAGTATGTACGAATTTGGGAATCAACTTGGCATCAACATACACACACGTCGTTTGTATCAAGTATCATAACACATCACGGCCAGAAATCAATAAACCGACAAACATACATAATGGGATTTTTTGCCGATTTCCTTAAAACGGTAACGCGAAAATTGAAAGATATATTTCTGATAGTATAATGTAAACTCAAAAGCCCTATGATAGTCAATATTCTAATCCAAATTGCATTCGCACTATCCTACTCGGATTATCAATTTTCTCTCAGATTTTCCAATATTCCAAAATCAACAAATTTTGAACAACACTCTTCATCTACTTAGAAAAGTGGTCAAACTCAAACCACGGATTCAGAATACGAATACAGCTGGAGGCATTGACACAATAAACAAAACATTTGATGATGTTCGTTTAGATGTCCAAATAACAACGTTTGGATTAGCATAAAAAGTTGATATCAATTTGCAGAACTTCTTCATTTTCAAGGAGCCTGAACTATCAAGAACGAAGCATATAGAGTGTATTGTTATAAAATTGTTTAACTATTTTATGCACATTAGCGTCGAGTCGAGTTGTCGAGTGCATGTGTGTAGCTTGCTGCTCGCAAGATCTTATTATAATATTCAGCACAGAATAATGCAGAATAGCGCGGCCGATGCGAAGGCAATGGAGATGGAACGAGAGAGCTACGTGGGGAATGGTGCTCCTAAAGAGCTGTCTGTGCTGTATAGAGCATTCGCATAGAGTACACAATACTCCTGCAGGCGAGCGCGGCAGGAGAGCGCGGCGCGGCGCGGTAGATATATTCACGCGGCTGCGAGATGAGGACCGCGATGCTGCTGCCTGCTGGCCGTGCATCGAAAGTGGGGAGCATTTGCATACCGGTAGGTGACAAGTCGCGGAGGCGGAGTTTGATCATCCAATAGCTGATTTTATTCGCGGGGCATTGTTGATCCTGCATGGTTCCTGTGAACCCGCAAAAGCTCTCTCTTCAGCGCTCGCACCCACGCGAAACTGGGCCTCATCGCCACGGCCACGGCACGACGGCACGATTGTCTTTCGACGTACACATCTACTTACATGCTATCAACTCGACTCCGTCTGTGCGTGCGTGTGTGTGTATGCAGATGATATGCTATGGCGTTAAGAACAATGCGCGTTTTGTAGCAGAGCAGGCAGAAGACGAAGAGCCAGCAAGCCCAAGAACTGAGACGAAAAGGGCGAGCAAGAAGCGGGCGCGCTTGCTATAAAGTCCATTATAATGTGATAACTAAGAGATGGCGTTAAAGGGGAGCAGCGGGAGTCTGGCACGTAGCACCCAGCAGGAATTGAATACTTTTATACACACATGGAGACGCGCGACTTGCATTGCGTGTGTGTGCATGTGATATACGTTGTTCGATTTTACTATACGTACATACAAAAAGTTTGAGAATGTTTTTGTGATGATTCTCCAGCGCTGATACAGTACATTTACACATTGAAAACAAAAGAAACAGAACATCAAATGTCAATGATAAATTATTTCTTATTTCCAATGCAAAATGCAATGTTACTATGATACCATGTCATAAGGTCATAAACTACATCGAATGCAGAAATATATTGCGGATTTATTTATTTAAAAATTAAATAAATTCTAAACGTATGATAGTGCATTGGGCAATTAAAAATATTGCAAACAAATAAATAGTTATTGCTTCTAAACTGACTGTGGCTGTAGTCGCATATTGAAACGTTTATCAATTAATTGCAAAATGCAAAGTGCCAATATTAATACTTACTTTCGAAACGCATAAAATCTTTGAAAATATTAGGACTTCTTGAAAAATTCTTCAATAACAATGCGATAAAATTACTTTGCATTTAACATTGCATAAGTAACTAGCCACTGATGCATTTACATAATCTCCAATACCAAGTGTTAAACAGTTAAAGTGAAATTATATCTGCAGACCAAGAATGTCACTTTTAATCTCTAAACATTTCGATTAAGCATTTTATCTACACGCAAATGGCTCCAGTGCATATGGATTTTAATAATAGCTTAATGGAATTGTCGTGTGCTCGATTTTCGCATATTGTTTGCGCACACATTGTCATAATAAAGTCGTAATTAAGTTATAGCTCGTAATTCACATTCGTAAATTAAAAGAGCAATGTTTAGTTTTCTGCTATGCGTAAATTTATCTGTCAAAGAATTCCAGTAAACAATGACTTAAAATAACTTATGACTCCATTCCAGCTAGTATATTCCTGTGGTATATTCTTCGAATTAGAAATAAGAACACTATATTTTCACACCCTGTATACCTAATTCATCTATTCAAAACTATTCATAAATATAAAAGAAAACCTAATGCGATTTAATTGTAATTTGTGGACTTAATATCTTCCTTAATTCATTCAATTTCAAACAGTGGATATTATCATGCAGTGTTTAGTCAGTTTAGTGGATTATGATAATAATTCACGCAACGTTTTCGGGCATTAATGCCCGAATTTTAAGTTTCAGTGCACTGTACTGAATGAAACATCTCTTCCTAGGCGTATAGGCCTCGATGTCTCGATGCATTCTATATGTCCATGCATATGTGATTTATATGCCCAGCACCCCACATTCCAGGTGGACTTAATCCACGCACACCACAAACTGAGTTACACTATGACAACTCAAACACGGGCATATTCGTTCAGGTATAATAATAATTATAATAAAGATCCATTTTCCTGTCCTGTCCTGCCCTGTCTTCATATATACAGTTTTTACGACTGAATCAATGCCACCATTGGAATTGGAAAGCAGTAAAGGCAGCAACCAACAAGACGAAGAGAACGAACAACATAAAAGCCCATAATGGATTTAATTAATACTCTATTGTTGGGAAATGATCAATTATAATTTAAATAATGCGTCAGTAGGCTAAGATTCAATGTCATATTGTTTGAGGTTTTCTTCAAGGAAGAATGAAAACAATGAAAGAAGCGATATAAGAAAGGAACTAAGTCTAATTTCAGTGTACCTATTTAATAACCTATAGTTTTATGTTTGAAGTACTCATAATTTCACTATTATAGGTACTTTTAATTTTAAATTAATAAATTGTAGAATTTATAATTTCAAGTTTTGTTATTAAAAATCAGTTATTTTCATTGCTTTAGTTTTAATTTACATCGTCCAACTAAAGTTTACCACTTTTGGTGATAATGTAGTTGCCAACATATTTGGTTACCTTTGCTGTTTGTTTAGTTTTGACTTGGTTCCGTTTTGGTTCAGCGACCAACGTTCTTTTCAAGTCCAAGTGCAAGTTTCAGGTATAAGGTATAAACGTGCTATATGAATGCGTGGCCGGATAGACATTATTTAACTTCTTGGACACTGCTACTGCTGGTAGCTAGCCTAGGTGGTAACCCTCGAGAATTCATCATTTGACCAAAACAATCGCATCAAGTCACGCCACAACAGCACAAAAAGCTGCATTTTAGTCACCTAATCGTTTTGCTCGTAACGTGTGTTTACTACAACCGGTCATGACACAGTGTATAAAAATACCAAGCACAAAAAGAGAACAAAAATGAAAGCGCTAAATTTAGTACTTATGCATGTGTAGGTATGTAATGCCTAACCTACCCCAACATTAAATTTGTCAACAATACAAAAAGTTCTTCCAGCTTATGAAAAAAAAACGAAATACAAATTCAATTTGTAAATCCAAATGTTGGATTTAAGTTAAAGTGTCAATAAATTCCTAGAATTTGAAAAGTTAACACTTGATGGGATGATTGATTATTTGCTTGATTGATTTTTCGATTTTAGCCTTCTCATTCACATTCCCATCATGCGTCCGCTGCTGCTTTGAATACGGTTGTCATTGAAATGAACCATTAGGCGCAAACAACATTCCTGTACATTGTGAAAAAATTAAAAATATATCTCACGCGTTGTTGAGCATTTATTTGAACATTTTTCGGCGTAAAACCGCACCGCACACACGAAATGAATTGTATTAAAAATAAGCGAGCGAACACAAACATTTCACTTTTGCCATTTGGCAATTAAAAGCATCACAAGCTGTGAATATTGATGGTGCGCGGTAACAGCATCAGCCAAATGTCATACCGGCAGTTCGAAACTTAAACATATTCCGACAATTCCATTCAAACAAAACACGACAATTTCGGGCAATGCATTGTAACACCAACACCAAACATCCTGTATTGTGCAAACTTTGTAAATAGTGCAATATAAATTCCAAATTACACTTACATTTAGATTTAGAAACATTGTTGCTAGTTACTAGGCCGAGCCAAAAACAACCAACTATTTTTTATTCCACAGAATTTTATCATTTTTACATTTTGCATCCTTGAGATAGAAATCTTTGATCATGTTCCAATATACCAATTTAAATGCTTAGCAATTTAAATTTTTTTAAAGAAATGGGGCGTTGTTGAAAGCTTATTGGTGTAAAGACTAAAGAAATGTGGATTTGCAAAACAAAATGCGCTAATTAGATCATCGTTATTAATATAATAATAGAACGGATTTTATTGCTGAATGGAACGCGAATACTTGAAGATATAAAATACATGTGTAGAAGGCTTATTCGAAATATAATTAGAACGGTTCGTACTTAACACGCAAAACGCACACGCAAATAAATTCTGATGATTATACTAAATGCTCCGAAATAAATTAAATTAATTGCTGTCAAGATATATTTAGCCAACAACTTGAAAACCATTACTGATTGGTTTGGAGCCAATTAATTAAAACATTAAACCGATCTTTAAAATGCTCCTGAAATGTGTTTTCGTGTAAATTTCAATTAGCCAATTTAAAATGTTGTCGGAATACTCTGTAAGATTATAGAAAAAAATATTAAACATAAGAAGAGCGCTCAGGACCCGAGGGAATTAAATAGAAATAACTAAAGCGATAATTGATTTGTGTGTTGCCATTATGCAAACTTTAATATAATTTACGCCTCAGCAAAAATAAGTTTATAAAATACACACACGCCTCATACTCTCGCATCCTCGGCATTAAAATATATTATTTTGGCAGTCATTCAAAATTTATAATGCTTTTGCTATCCATTCGTATTCGCCGAGTGCGCACTCATCAAACAAACACGAATAATAACCATAATAATAATGTAACAGATCTACAGCTGCAAGATAATTATGAATAATTTTGAGCGGAAAATTAATAAATTGATTGCATTGGACTGTGAGCGGTTTGATGTTGGCGAGGCGAGGGTGGCGCTATATTTATAATCGCTCTATTAATAAAACACCTCTGAAGCTGAGAGCCGCTGTTCCTGGTTCGTTACGAGTAGTTGCGCTTATTCCTGCAGGCTGCACGAATTATACATAAGTTTGTTAAGATATGTGTGGCAGATTTTATTGCTTTTTGCTAAGTTTGCGCAATGAACGCGCGAGTTAAAACTTATAATTAAAACGTGCGGCAAATGCTCGTCGGCGTCATTTCAAACAGAGTCGGACTTAATTGGCGATAACAAAAGACTCTTGCAAACTACATAAAATTATAGTACATCTTTAAAACAGCACGGCACTGTACAAATGCATTTAGAATGAGAACAAGGAAAATGTAAACGTGGCACAATTTAAGGATTAAATAATTCGCCTTGATGGCTGCTGCTTTAGTTTCTATTATGTTTTCGTTTTATTTTGGTGGGCTATTTTCGCGATTATTATCATGTAGGTATGCACGATTGTGTTTGAAGACAGAAAAGTGCATAACATGAATTGTGGCGCGGGCGATGCAGACCTGCAGGGCGCTTGCATTGCCATATTGCTGTGGTGCGTTATGGTGATTAGCATTTAATGGGACGAATTAAAATTGAAGTTGTTATTAAATAAAATCACACTCGCGCACCATTGCTGCAACACACACAATGCACACACAATGGCGAATATGAGAGAGCCTTAATTTACATGCATAATAACTAAAAATGCCATACATTAACGGCGATAGTGATCTACATGCAGAATATCGGAAAGCTTTGCTCTATTACTACACGGCTGCTCAATTTCTTTATTCTTTTTATTTCGGGATTTCTACAGGGAGTCTATTTAGTGATTTATATTTTCAATTGTATTGAAATCGGTCAATCGAAGCTGAAACTGAAAATTCTCACGCACCATACAGTTCATTCATATTGCAAAATTAATGCATGGCCAACTCGTATCACGGCGAGCTGACGCTCTAACGGCCTCTTCACTTGTCTAAAAAGCTGTTCGGGTGAAAACTTGAATTAAATTATCGGAAAAGTTTTGTTGTCAAATGACTTATTTGGTTAGATTTAAATAATTTGTAAATTTGGTTGCTCACTATTTGCGAGTGAACAGGCCGTTAGAGTATCAGCTCGCCATGTTACGAGTTGGCCATGATTAATGCAACTGTAACGATGTAGCGAACAATTCTGAAATCGTTTATTCGTTTGCGTGAAGCATTAAGTGAAGTTGTCATTTAATTATGATTTCGAAGTTAGGCACACGTGTTACTTACTTGCTTGAAATGGCCAGCGAGAACATGAACAATGAGAAACGAGAAGAAATTCCCATGGGGCTTTAATTCAATGCATAATTTCTCCCCTGCTTTATAATTACCCCCTATATGGAAATCTTTATAGCTCACCGAATGACACGAAGTGACCCTAAATGTTTGACCAGAACATTGCCCAAAATGTGCCCGGCTATGCCGTGATTGCTGTGACAGCGCCCTATGTGTGTGTGCACTGTGTGTTATGTGTAAACATTAAGTTGACTGGACTATTTCTCCAAGGCGTCCGAGAGCTATTATCATGCAAATGCACTGGACGAAGAGCAAGCGAATATCTCCAGGTGTGCTCGCTCACCAATGTCCAGAAGAGTGTGGACAGCGTGTAGTATTCTCCATAGAGCTCAAGACGATAACGACTCGTCAAGAGAGATTTCACGAGTGTCAGTAGACTACTTTCCCTACATTTAAAAGCACCTTTTCACTATGTTTGGAACACACTGTATGTGAAGGTAATATTTGCACTTAGATTTGCATTCGGCCAAATTCACACTTGTATTATGTTGGTGAATTCGGGTAGAATATTTCAAAACTCAAAATCGAATAAACAAGAAATCTCTTGACGATGTTAAAGCAAGCTATTTTCTTCTCATTACTTTAAGTCCCAGTTGAGACAAAACCAAAATTGTGTTGGACCTGGCTGGGAAGAAATTAAACGCATTCTTTCTCATAATTTCGTCAAATTGCTTCAGATCTAATGATTCGTTGCTGGCAATTGAGCACACACAGCTTTTGTTTATTCTATCTATCACCGAATGTATTGCTTGCTTGGACGAACACAAAGTGCAGAGTGAGAGAAAATAGGGAACGGTCATCGCCTTGAGTCTCTCTTCTTGCCTAGCACAGGATCCGATAGGGTTGTTATCAACCCTAAGGCGGACACGTCAAAAATAATTTCCTCGTAGCCGTAATTTATGTTTTAATCACTCCGAGGTCACGCAACGCTAATTATCCCTACGTGGGCAGTTAGGCAGCGAGCGCGCTCTTTGTTTAGCCACAATTTCGAATAAAAATACACCCTGGCACTAAATAGAACCAGTCTATGAACCCACCAGTCTCTTAGTCCGCACTGGATTATTAAAGAGAAAGAACAAAAAGAATATGCTTTCTAATTGCTCCCAATGTGCATTCATTTCGTTGCACGAAACCCAAAACGGCCAAAACGGAAATTTAGCCAGCGCCAAAAAAAAACAACAGAAAAACACAACTTTATAGTTGCAAAACTTGTGACTAATAGTGTATCATCTATTCATTTATTCCTGGGGTTTAATTTTGTGTTAATCTCAACACGAACCAGTTAATTAAATCTAAAATATGGCTAACGATTAAAATACTATCGGGTGAAACGATTATGAGCACGAACATTTTACATTGAACATTTACTCTGATGGAATATTTAATTTCTAATTATAAACAATAACTAAGCACCTTCATATGTAGTTAGAACGATATCTGCCACACTAACCACCTACAGATTGCTAATTTCAGCTAATTTCGCTCTAAACTAAATGGCGCTCGGTAACATTAACAATTGTTATTTTATAGCGAGTGAGTAATTGCGAGGAGAAATACCCGCACTAAAAGGTATTAACGTATGCATGTGACGTCACTTCCTGTAATTAGTGCGATTGTTCATTAGCTCAATGCATCGATAATTATTAAAGGCATGCAAAGCTCGCAGAGTCGTAAGCGAAATGTGTCTAGGCATCCACCTGTTTTTCCTGAACCAACAACGGACAAACCGAGGCAAAAAACAATATAAAATAAAATGAGGCTCATCATTGTCTACTTGTTCTCGCTTTGTTTACAATTTCAGTTTATTGTTTTCATGCGTATACAGAGTGTCCTTCTGACAACAAAGTATTTAAAAAGTGCATGTGAAGTTGGTAAAACAGTTTCCTGTATGTGGGAATACGTTGGGTGTAATGAAATGATTCCGGCAATTATAATTTCCATCAACAATAGATTTTGGGTTCGCCAGCGTTGATGTATTCGTATTCGTTTGAAATGGTATAAAATACACAAAACCTATATGCATTAAGTTCATGATGTGTATCTAAACAATAGGCGAGGCAATTATGCGGTGAGAATGCGATCGAAAAATGATGCATGCTACATTTATTATACTGGTTGTTCATAACAACAATGTATTCTTTCCTGGTTGGCTTCTTTGATTGATGGCCGTTTTCTTCAATCCAAACAGTCAAAGTGTATAGCAGTTTTGGCTTGGCAAACACCCATATTAAAATTAAAATAGAAAATTCATTAAACTTTGCTACGTGATGCCGTGATTTACAGTAATTATTTATGTAATGCATTCACGGGCAAAATAATAATACGAAACGAAGAACGGCAAAGAATTAATTTCCCGTCCTGTGGGCCCCGAAAACAGGGAACATGCACTGTGCTGTGGTGCATTATGTAAATTGCGTCGCAATTAAGTAATTTTTGATTGTTTAAAGTGCGCACGTTGCTTGAGTGATCGGTGATTTTTGGCGAGCGACGTTTTGACGTCTAACTCGTTGTTCAACGTCTTCTATTTCTATGAAAAAGGGTTCGAACAAGTTTTATCCGCGTCTGAGACAAGAATTTCTGCCCTGTGTGTGTGAGTGGCAGACATGCAAGGGGTAAATTAAGTTAGATATTTAATTACGACCACACGACGGCGACGGTGGCGGCGGCGGCGGCAGTGTCGGCGTGCCCATTTATTAATTTCACACGTGACCCTGCCGGCGACAGTTTACCGGATGGTTCTTTGTCCGCATCGCGCCCTGACGACAACAACCAAGTGTTGTCTTTTACTTTGGCTTCGGATCGATGCTCAACTAAGAACCACCAGGTACGGACATACCACAATCGCAAAGAAAAACTTCGGGTGCAGAAACAATAGTTACATTGTTTCGCCCTTTGAGAAAATACAACGAAATTAATTGAGCATTAGATTTGGGATGTAACACTCTGTATAGTTGGCTTTCCCGCGACAACCGACAGCAATTATAAATCTAGCTTCATTTATTAGCAACTTAGCGTTGGTTGTTGGAGTTTGCTCTTGTTCTATATTAATTTGGTTGCGGTCTTGCGGCTTCCGAGCGCGTTTTCTTAGTTTCGGACAAACATGGCTCGCCGGCTTGGACGTTGGCGTGTTATTTATCCGAGGCATTAGGTCGAGTAATAAAGTTTAATTCAGCGAGAGCGTTTCGTCCCTCTTGCATGTGGCCATATTGATGAGTTTCCCTCTTGGCCAAGTGTTGTGTTAGCTAATTCCGCAACTCTTCGAAAGCCCTCCCGAGAAAATGTCAACTAACACATCTCCTCGAATATTTGTTTATTTAAACGAAAATAAAAACTGAGTTAAGTATAAATCAGACAACAGAAAGAGATTCTGATTTTAGTGATTTTGTTGGGAGTTGCAAGCCATTAACTTTTATGGAAATCGATTAAATCATTTGCATGTCAACAGTGTTGTCGCAAGGTCCATCTCAGCACGCACTGTTTGTATTTGTTTATTATCGATTATCGACAGCTATTAGAAAATTACCACGCGCAAGTGGATATGTCAACAAATCCTCAACGCCTACATAGAGATTTCTCGATTTATTTATGTGGCATACCTACGTGCTTAATTATACAGGTAGTTCCGAGTAATGAATTAAATTATTTTATTAGACATATGGCACATTTTTACAAGTTCACCCCACAAAACAATTTAATGCTAAAACTTTTCTGTTATTCACAAGAATACAGACTTAAAATAAGTAAAAATTGTAAAAGTATGAATTTAATTGTTGATTACCTACATATGACTATAGTTCATTTAAGAACTAGCAAGACTAAACCCCACTCTCATGTGGATTTTCTAGGCCTCTGATTGGTCGATTTTAAGCAATTCTACACGTCATAAATTTGTAAAGTTGTATAAAAAATGACAGGACGATTTCGATTTGGCTTTGGTAATATGTACAGTTAATGTCAAATCTTTTGTCAAATTTAATAATAAATTGTAATATAAACAAATCTTAGCATAACATTATTAAATAATTATTACATTTTTCTAACTGTTTGTACAAACCAAGTTGTACATTTATTTTAATCACCGGTTACTGAGCTGGTTACGCACCGGTTATAAACTTAAATTTTCGCGGGCAATTTACAGTACTGCCAACCTGACAAATTTTTTGATTGAGTAAACTTGGCCGAATCTAGTTCGTAAATGACCTATAAGGAGTACGAGACATCAGCGTTGTCGTAGAACAAAAGTTAGTGCGGAACAAGCCGTAATTATTGAATTTTTATTGTTCTATAGTGAGTAACAAATTACTGGCTTTTTGTTTAGTATACTTACTTGCATAAAGTGGATGAGGATGCGAACTGACGTGACATGTGTAGTGTACGTACACCACGTTGATGTTGATGATAGATCTCTACGTTTTGTTGCATTCACACTCGGCTAAACACAACGAACGACGACAAGATCGCGATGATGTGAAGACACATGCAGAGCCGTATGAAACTATTTCCTTCGTCAGCTATTTTAATTAAGTTAATTTGATCAGAACCCAATCAACGATAGATGAACGAAGAAACAAAGGAATACGAAAGAAAGGAAACTTAATAAGGGTCGTTCGAGTTCCGCACAGCAATATTGAGAAAATAGAAATAATTAACAAAACTTGCTCGAGCAATTCTCGCTGTTTGTTTAGTGAAACACTTGGTCTAAATCTATTTGTCTTCCCCAAATAGCTCAATATGCGTTCGGATGAACTCGACACAAACATATCCTAATGGCTCTAATTTAATTAAGTTGCGAGATCTAATTAACACTTCTTATTCTTATTATTGAGTTTGAGCTCGGTTCTGTCCTGCCACAGCTAGTGTTATGTGCGTGGCGGTTAATTAAGTTTCTGGCTGGCTTACAACACAACATGCAGTTTCCTATAGCAATGTGAGGGCATAATGTGTCCTCCGGACAAGCACTAATTGCTTTGGTAATTACAATTTTTCCTGATGATGATGCTAGATGCTTAAAAACGTTCTCATATCATTGCTATACAGATGACATGAAAAATCTTGGCAAGAGAATACGCGCATTTTTTGTGCTTTAAATTTTCTAATTTCAGGTTAAGCATAAAATTAAGTATAGTTATCATGAAGGACCTCCACAACATACCAACAACACATACTACTTAATATTGTGGGTGATCCAATATATTTGACATTGTTTAATATTGCAATTTGTGCAAAATTAATTTGTTTTGAATGCGTGCAACATTTGGTTTAAGATTAATTTATATTTATTATTATTAAAAAGCAACGTTTGCCAAGAGCAAAAACTTTGGCCCGATAGAAAACGCATAGAGTTATAAATAGCAATGCTTCGAATTGTAGGATTGTGGGTGGAATATTTGTCAGCATACTTAATACTTTCAAGCAGTTATTAAAAAATAAAAATCAAATTTTTCCCATATTATTTCGTTTGCTCGCTCTTGACAATTGAAATTGAAATGTTAACGAGAAAATAATTAAGAAATGCCCTCTCCATTATCTGTTCTACGGTACACAATGATTGTTTTGTCTGAACACATTTTGGGAAAACAATTACAGCAATTACCGCGGCAAATTGAATTAAAATGAAATCAAAAAGCAACTTCACCATCATCTGACAACTAGCAAACACACACCATTTGAATTTCAAGAACAATGCTGGGTCTCGTCTGCTTATAGTTTTAGTTTTAGCGCTTTAGTTAGTTAACCAGAGTTTTTAATGCTTTGCATACAGGATGTTCTCAATTTCCTTAAAGTGCTTCAGTGAAACATTCAACATTTTGTTTTAAAATACTCAGTATAAGAATGAGTAGATTTGTGCTACTGTTTTTCTTATGTTTTGTATGAGTACCTACTGGTAAGTACTTCTTGAGAGTCTCGTTAGTTACACATTGTAATTAGTATAATTATGCGCCCATTTAGTTGTAATTATTTTTACATTAATTTCACAGCGCACTGAATTAAACAAAGCCGCTTCACGGTACAACAATGACGTCCCCTTCGTTTAGGTTACCATCAAGTTGAAGAAACTCTGCTTAAGTGAAGTTCACAATTAATTTAAAGCGTGCTAAAGAGTATCATGTCCCTCCTATTAAGATACATTCCGCAGATAGTTCCATGTGAACACCTTTAATGAGAACATTTCTTGGCTCTGGTTGGCTTTGCTCGCATGCTTGCAATGTGTGCATTAATTACAGAAACAGACAATTATCATCGCTTACTTAATAAAACGTCCAATAAGCAAAGGAGTTAAAACATCTTACTGAGTAATTATCACCGTTGCGATGATGCATTAGTGTAATTACAACGTTGCTGCACTGCGATATAGTAATGTATGTACCTGTTTTAACTGGGATCGTAACTACATCAGCGCCTCAACGACGTCGACATAACTCAAAAATGAGTTAATAATATTTATACACAGAAAGACAGAAATGTGTATGCGGTGTGAATTAATTATCTAAATTAACGGTGGCTACTTGATAATTATAGACCTCACATTAAATGCAATGATATATCCAAAGTTTGTCTACTAATTACTTTATGGATTTTATTTCTTCAAGTTTGATCATTTCAATCTTGACTATCATAGTTTTTCATTACACACACATCAAATGTTGACGTGGAAATTGTTTTGTATGGCTAGCCCGGTAAGTAAATGGTAAAATAATTTAATAGGTTAGGTTCAAAATTAAGTTTCAGTTGCAATACAACTATTTATAAAACAAATACAATTTAATTTAATTCATTTATTTCAAATAAAACACACAAATTATTGATTTTGGCCAAAATTTTATGCAAATAATTCCAACTTAAGCGACATCTCTCCACACTACTTCAAAACTCCATTATAAAATTAAATTTAACAACATAACCGAAATATATTTTACATTGGGCGTCATCTATAATTCGATTAGAAGATAACCCAAAGTCAGCTCGAAAAGGATTAAAGGTAAAGTCTAACTTTCCATAATATTGTTCATCCCTTGGAAAGTGAATTTCCGGGTTTCAAGAATCTTTTCGCGGTCGCGGAAACTGCACTTTCTTGGCGAGCTAATCAAAAATCTATTGTAGTGGCCTTTCACCGAATATGAATACTTACAATTTAACTACACAGAGAGTCGTTTTATTAATATACTACGTAAACCCAACAAATACAAAACAAAATCTTACAAAACTACATAATTTTATTATTCGTGCGTTGGGCATTTATTTGAATATTTGACTCGTTCCTTTGGTTCTCGGCTAGTTACGCATGTAAATGCGAATGTTACGTGGAATTTTCGGGGGTGTATATTAGGAGGGTAACAAAGAAATAAAAATTATCGCCGCCTAATCGATGAATATTAATGAATATGGAAACAATAAAAGATTTTTGTAAATGTGTAGCGTTTGATGGTAGATTTGTTGTATTGCATACGGATTTTTTGGGGGTAGCATTTTCCTTTTGTATGTATAGCTAATCTACCCTTAATAAGCAACTACAATCCTGTCCAAAATGATTAGGAACGAAAAGCGCAGGACTCGTAGAAAGTGATTTCCACGTTCAGGTGGTTGTTGGTGTATTTTCCAGCTTCGCGTATAATTCGAACGTACATATGTATGTATAAAGTGAAATTATACAACCCCAGAAAGAAGTGAAAGTTCCTTCGCGTCCAGAGACTGCATATATAATTTATTATGTTCAGACGTAAAATATGTAGAATTATTCATAATCCTCACACACATAGCTCACCCTTTTGTGTTAGATTTTCGTTAAATACAACGTTGCGTACCGCACTCGAAATAAAAACAATGACACATGACTACCAACTCGAACTTTTCGGCTCCGAGATAACGAACAACTAACAACGGTTAGGCATATGTGTTTTACTAATCTGGCGTTTAATCACCGACTCCTTTTCTACAACTCGAACTCGATGCGAATAAAACATTAGCCTTGATAGAACGGTAGACGTATATTTTAACATACATTAATATATTCAACCCCTGCACTATAATGACAATTAACATAATGTCCAGGTCCAAAACTAATCCCAACTTGAAATTGATTCTCGGATGAGAAAACGAGACAACAACGAGAGCGAATCAAGAAAAGAAAGGGGTCAACCGGAATGGAATGAAAATGAATATTTGCAGACACTTCTTTGAATTAGCCAGCGAGATTCAACCCTTATGCACGTTTTTCAACATAAGATAAATGCAGGGCAGGTTGAAGCGCATTGTTTAAGCAACGAGTTTCTTATTATTATTGTTTCTAAGTGTATAAGTGTTTTTTCATTGTGAGTTTCTTTCATTATGATGTTGTGTGTCGTTATTATGAAGGGTGCTTCCAGTTTGTTCCTTAGTCCCTTCTCGTTCGTGGATAGAAACAAGCATAAAGGATCAAGTGTGTGCATGTTCCAAAACAAAAGAGCAGCTTTTTTCATCGCTACCGTTGCATTGTTTTCGTTGACATGGGAACTGTCAGATTTGAAGATTCCACTACTCTTTCCCCAATATGAGTGATAATTATTGTCCAAGTTTGTACCATTTGTTTCAATTAAAAGCATGTGTTTGTTTCGATCGAATCCAAGTCGTCTGGATTCGGACGAAATTAACACACTGGAAAACTTTGTATAAATAAAGAGCGGAAAGCGTCAAGAGCGATCTGTAAAGTTCTCAACTTTAGCCAGTTCTTGTAAAATAAAGTTTGCAAACAAACACGGATCTCGTACATCCAGCGATTTAATTTCGCAAAGATTTTCGTATTAAAATTTATTTCGGTAACTTTTGCCCTTTTCGAGGACGTGGCAGAAGCACGGTGTTCATATTTTCAGAGATTAAATAACCCGGTGCAATATTTCTTTTTCTTAAGTAAAACTCAAACAAACTCGAACACGAGTGCTGGATAATACCAGAAATTGTAGCTTTTTCCTTACTTATCTTTTTTGCCTGTCCGAAACTAATTAAAGAGGAAGAGCTCACCTGAAAAAGAAAAATTAAGCACAATTTAGTTCGTTTCCTTCATCCTGCATCGCAAGTTAATAAATTAACAAATTAAGTGCAAAGCTCCTCCACCTACACACATGCAGAGCGGTTTGCGTAACTTCGCACACACGAATACAGTCCTGATCCACTACAGGCTGCACAACTAGGATGTACTATGTCTTATTGAGTCTTGCTTGAGTAAGGCACGAGGAAGAAAAAGATGAAGAAGAAGCGCGGGGCAGGGTGAGGGTTGTTGTCCGGACTCGTAATCAAGAAGTTCATTAGTCACCATGGCGAAGAGCGATTGCTCTCACCCCGCAAGCCGGCCACTAATTAAACACTGTCGCTTTCTTATTCGGCTTTTCTTCCAACTTCCAACACACATATGTGTACGGTTTTATAGTGACGACTACGACACCTCACCAACACTCATTTTAACAACCGCCAGCGGACGGAAATCATAAATAAAAAGCGACTTACTTACAAATTGAAGGCCGGGAGAGATCTCGTGCAATTTTTTCTCTTGTCTTTTTTAATACATTTCGACGAATGTTTGCTAACTCTAGCGGTCGAACGTGTGGGTGTAATTAATGTGTTGAAACGACAACGAGCCCGAAAACCGCAGAAAGGTGTTTAGAAAAAGAGCGCAAATTTCTGACTAATTGGATCAAACAACATCTCTACCAAGTGTCCTGGCTGAATAATTTTTATATTTTTTTCCAAATTGCAACACTTTGTAGAAGTTTCACGATTTATGAATATTTTTTTATTTTATTTGCGCTCGGGAATAAAAATAATCGGCTGTGAAAAAAAATCCGCGCAACTTAAGAGTCTAAACAATCTGAAACGATACTAATAACGGGCGCCAAACAAAACAAATTCTTCACGTTTTTACATAATCACTCAGTACTGCGCGCACACATATGTGGAGTGAGCAAAACATTCAACTTTTAATTACGCTCACCATGCCAAGAAATCAATCAGGCAAAAGCCACAACGCAAAGCGAAAACTGCGCGTTTGTTGAGTTTGTTCTTTTGTTATAATTGTGTATAAAATAAAATTAGGTCGTGCAAATGGATCGCTTTCGAATTGAACCAAAACATCTGCAC
Organism: Leptusa sp. GC000079; assembly: GCA_030264655.1. Taxonomy (NCBI): domain Eukaryota; kingdom Metazoa; phylum Arthropoda; class Insecta; order Coleoptera; family Staphylinidae; genus Leptusa; species Leptusa sp. GC000079. Next base: position 2,767 of record JARJDT010024333.1, on the reverse strand, counting down.
CTTTAGATATAGCAGTAAAACAAACGCCGCATAAAACGTTATTAATTTCAAATGATCGAGGAGTTTTGGTATGCTGGCTGGTGCGATATGTTCGATATCAAAACTTCGTTGCTCGAGCATGAGCATCATGGAGGATTGATTGCGTCAGCGATGCAACGAAATTCTTTCCAAAACGCTTCTGCGATTCGCATTGGAGAAAAATCGGATTTAGTAACTAAAATTAAAATAATCTCGCGGCATCTCGTTACCGGCTAAGTGTAGGGGTTTGCTATTTATAGCAATACATCACACTCACTCACATGCAGCGAGGAAATTTAAGTAATATGTGGATTGTGTGTGGACGTGTTTCGCCGTCCGGCAGCATCTGGCTCTTAATTATTGCACGCTTCATGTACGCGAGCCGATATCGCATGCTTATAGAAATGTATAAAGTTTTAATAAACACGCTGCCGTTGCCGCCACCACGCCACTGCCGCCGCCGCGAGCAGTGCGCATAATTTTAATAACATTTGTTAAGAGCAAAAAATTATTGCTGGCATAACTCACGTTCAGTCATTTCTAGCTAGGCGCAAATTTCAAAAATCTAACAATTTTAAGTGCTTTATTTTCTGATAAGTAACACAACAAATTGCAATTTTGAAAATTTGATTTCCCTACTTTTTTAGGTTCACTTTTTAAAATTTAAAAATTGTTAATTTTCTTGACTTATAATTTTCGGAATTTTAATTTTTGGCAACATTAGTTAATTCAATATGAGACTAAAAATTATTTATAGATATTACAAGTCATACTGGTACATTTTAGTTTTTATAATTAATTTTGATTAATTAGCGCAGCGCGCATTATTTTTACGCGCATTAATTAACGGCCTCTTCATATGTGTACGTATAGCGGGCGTCTATAATTAGAAATTATGGATGCGTCTATGTAGAATGTTGCTCTGGCCTGCTGAATGTTGTAGGAGTTCGAAGTTAAATGCTTGCAGCATTGGGATCAGAATCAGAATCGGGATCAGATTTCAATACAATTCCAAGCGCGCATTCCACCAGCAGGCGTTAATTATTATTAGTATAGTAGTCCAAAAATTAAGTCAACCAAGTTGGCTTCCAGTTTAGGAGCTCACCTAGGATGTGATTTTATGATGGATTGTTCGCTCCGCGGCGATTAACCAGGTTCGCTTTCAGTTTCGAACCTTGAGTGTGCACAGGGTCAGGCAGCGAACGATTGCGAGATAAAAATCAACAGGTACGGCCACGACGATTGTACAGACACATTCGAGCATCCCAAAAGCTAAAGTTACCCAGAGTTGTGGTAGTTGTTGTTTGTAGACACCGGGAACACGCAGCGAGAAAACAGAACTTGTCAAACTTTCAAAACACACCTTGCGCACTCAACGCCGCCACATAAACACATTTCGTGAGTTTTCACCGCGCGTAAACAAAAAGGACTTTTAAGTTGATTGTTGATTCAAAGGGCACTGGAGTTAAAGTTGAAACTTAAGACTTGACACTGGGATTTCTAATTAATTCACGCGCGCGTTTTGCACACTTGGAGTTGTATTGTTTCGCAGTAGAGTACGCGCACGAGTTTTCGTCCCGCATAAAAGAGTCGAAAAAATCAGGACGAACAATAGGTGCTGTGTGTTAATTTATTATCGCCAAAAGAAGGCGCGTTGTTTACGCCGTCGTTGTTGGGCTACACTTTCCACATAGCGGCAGCGAGTGCGACGGTGGCACTTTCCACGACCGAATGTGTTTTAATTAGATTTATTACGTTCTTCGCCAAACTAATATATTTCGGTATAAAGTGTTGAATTCAGAAATAGTCGGCGCTTTAATATAAGAAGCCAAACACTGAACCTAACTTAACATATTGCAGCGGCGTTCAGTGCGGCTCGCGAGCTTTATGCCCACCCTCACTTTTCCATTAGGCCAGACTTAGCTGAGGTTTGCAGTCACGCAGGATATTTTTAAATGTTACGATCATCATATGTGTACATACGTATATGTTCGGGAATCTACAACACTACACTACCAGACTGATTCCACGGACTTTACGCATATTTGAATTTACTCACTCAAAAACCCATACAAATTGGAACAAAAGTTTACTTATGAACATATAAAGCACACATCGGTTTCGGGAAATTCTTCTAGTGCCCTGTATATTCATGAAAAGAAGAGAACAGGGCCGGTTTTCAGCCCAAGTAGCCAATGACATTTTGTAAGGTGCTTAAAATAAACTTGAATAATTTTTTTAAAACTATTGCTTCAATCAAATCCAATAAATATTTTTCTAATTTTCTTTTGATATTTTATTGTATACATATGTATTTTGTTATTATTGTTCACATATTTTTTTATTAAAATAATAAATAATATGATAACTTTATTAACATAACTTGCTAGGCGTTTGCTCTCTAGATGGCAATTTTGATGCCCTTCAAATATTGTAAATCATAAATTTTCAATTATTCTAACAGCCGAATTTGTCCATTTAAATAAATTTTATCTCTTTCTTTAATCAGATAATTCCACATGGAAATCAAAATATTCTTCCCAAAACAATAGTTTCATATTAATTGCTGACCTGGCGCGGCAATATCTGCCTAAATGCTATATGCTAATTAATTAAGTTAATGATTTCCGTAATTAAATAATACATTTAATTTTGTTATGGGTTAGGTTGAGATTCCAATTCCATTTTATGTAGGTCCCCGAATTTAGTAGCACCGGCCCTGAGCATGAAAAGTTGTAGTAGACTAGTA
>JARJDT010024324.1:0-12812 GCA_030264655.1 Leptusa sp. GC000079 | reverse complement strand
TTGTTGCTAGTTAGTGTTTTGGTGCATAACTCAACTCAAGTCAACGCAAATGCAATTGATAAATGCATGATTGTATAGATTCTTATGTGTCTCTTTAGAATTGTCGTTATTTAAAATTGTATTTTTCAAAAAATTATACAATGATAAAACTAAAAAACAAAAAAATATTTTTAAGTTTACATTAGATTTTTCATGGTGTCAATTCCAAGATTATTCGCTTTTGTTGAAAATAAATAAAAATCTGCAATCACAATCAGATAACATCTACAGAATGAGCAATGACGAGTACTCATTTGAATAATTTAAATTAACATTATTCCGACACCCCACACGTTAAAGTTTAATTCTTTGGCAAACTCATTTATTTCAGCCAGGCCAGATAAATATCGCGGAAAAGATGCAAATACGAAAATATTCTCCCGGCGTAAAATTGTCTCATTCATGCTTGATATAAATGAGTTGTGGTGCCTAATATTCTGCGCCACGATAATGAACCGAAATGAAATTACGTTGCAGAAGTTTGCCGTCTATAGCTAGACAATAGAATGAATTAGTTGGTCGCGACGCAATTAGTTTTAACGAAGTTGTGTGCGCTCTGTTATTCCGAGTAGTGTTCTTTTATTATACAGGCAAAGTGCCTTCTTGGTGCCTTGTATTAGTATAGTCAGATGAAAGAAAACAGAAATAACAAGTCAAAGAGAAATGCGAAAAACTTCACTTATTAAGAATGTTACAAGTATAAGTTATTAGTAGGAATCGAGCAAAGGGCATACATGTGTTTCATACAGGATGTTGACAAAGATATGAGAAGGGGAAGTTTTAATATCAAGGATTAAGAACTAATAAAATGGCTGCGCTAATTTACGAGTGCTCAGTATAGAAGTTTTTAAACTCCGAGCGCCGGCAGATGCGTATTAAGAAAATGGGGTAGTTAGGAAAATTGGGAAAGTAGTTAGACTTATATCTGGCGAGTTATTAGATTTTCGGCCGAAAACAAAAATAGACCGTTTGCTTATGTTAGTGATGATAACCTGCCGAACAAATATTTCGACATCTTCCATTGAACAGAGAACTAGAAAAATGTCATTGTTATATTTTCCACATCCAGGCGCACTTTAAACGACCATATAGGCACACAAGTTGTAGATATTATGTGAGGTTGACTTTAAAAATGTATTTTTTTCTTTAGTTTGCCAAAGTGCTTGTGAAAATGCTTCTTTCCTTCATCCCTCATCCTTGCCAGTGAATCCTTTGTGTTCTAATAGCCATGTTTGTGTTGCGTCTTAAAAACGTTCGAGGCGACATCATCGGCGACATGGGCAACGGCGACAGTTTCGCGTTCCTCGTATTTCAATATCCTTCGCATTATTCGATTCGAAAATATTCGCAGCGGCGAATAATTCGATGAGAGCAGTCGATGGAATGTGTGTGATGCAGAACGGGCTTCTCGTTTGGTGGCCGCCGCCGGCACGCCCGCCCTTAACTAAAAACGGACAAAGTGTCCAGTGGAGCGTGAGCCAACTTTGATCTTGAAACGAAATTGCAATTTTCAAACGGTCACCGCAACGCATCGGCCCAGAATATTATAACATACTACGAACGACGAAGCAAAAGGGCAGGCTTTATAAGATATTTAATTCGAAATCGAAATTTTCAATTTGACCTCATTCCGTACCGCATTTCCTTATTTCTCCTTCTCGTCTCGTTTATTTTATTTTTCCTTGCGAGAAAAAATAGCTTTGCAATATCAATAACGAAAGCGTTTTTGTTACCAATTTTAAAACATTCGGTACAAAAACTACTGCGCTAATCGTTGTTTGAAAGACTGAAAAAATTTATTATCTCCGAACCATTAACTGAAGAACGCTATAAAAACTGGTATCGCACATTTGAAACGTATTAAAACGTATAATGGCTATTAGTACTTAGCGCATCATCAGCACCGCAGCATTCATTCATTCTTCCAGGACTGTTACTTCTTGAGTAGTCGAATTGCAAGTTACCTACATGTGCGACTATGGGCACGATCTTTAAGTGCACGAAACGAAGAAGTGACATTAATGCGAAGTAGCCATTATGGGGATGATAACGAGGCCTTATTTCAATGAATGTCATCCCCAGGGGACTCGGTGCACGCGCTCCACCTTCCGAACGCACTGTAGAGACACCCTTAGATCATTTACACGTACGTTTAGCCCATTTCACACTGTTTTATATCGCGGGAAGCAGCGATGAAGTGCTCGCAATTTTTTCTTATAGTTCTGTTCAAGTGTTATACGACACAAACAACGGAGCCCACATTATTGAGGATAGGAAACTTGTCAAAGAGCAAAATAGAAACAAATCAATTAAAATGAATTAACGCACGCAGCTGTGTCTGAATTGCGAACAGAATCACAGAATAATTTACTTGATTATAATTGTCTGTTTGTAAGATTTCAATTAATAGCACAATTACATCATCAAATCATCAAGAATTGCTCTATTCTAATTGCTGCTTTTTTGCTCAATGCGACTCAATGAAATGTCAACTGAGCGACTTTAGATTTGAGTGCTTAGTTATTTGAAGCGAGCGTTCTTTGTGTTGTGTCTTGTTCATGCATCTCGAAACTGAAATTCAAGCTCCCTTTTATACTCTAATTACGGCGACAATTTAACTAATCATGGGTGATTAATGTTAACTAAAAAATTACTTAATTCGTCCTCATCAAATGTTATTTATACAGCGCTCGTGTGAGGAGCTCAGTTCGAGACAAATAGAGGAAATGGAGAAAGATGACAGGACTTAATAAAATTATTAACTTTTGGTTCATCTATACAAACGAAACAAGTCGTTTTCAAAGCAGGCAATTGCAATTACTTAAGGTCTAGAGGCATTTTATTCAAGTTAAAAAATTTGCCTAAGAAATGTGCGCGCACTTGATGAAGTCGCGAACTAAAATTTCATTAGGGGACGGCGTTTCAAAGGGGTTTTCACTTTCAAAGAGTTTTTCAAGTGCGTTCTAAGTTTCAAGTACGCCGCTCGTGTTTGGCACTGATTACGATCGTTGATTGCATTCAATTTCAGTTCAATTAAAAGCACCAATAAGCGACAATTGCAAGTTGTTTCTTTGTAATTATAAAACGAATCATGAAGCAATTATTCGCACTCGCAGTGCTTTATTGTTATCGATATTTGTGACTTTTACGACACGTTTCGATTGTGTTGAATTCGAAATGATAGGCTTTATTGAAATGGTAAAAGTGTAAAGTTTTACCAAATGAAATAAATGATAATGGAAGAATCGGAGAATGAGGAGAGTTATTGTAAATTGAATTAAATTGAATAGGAACACAATGAGTCATTTAATTCCGGTTTAAGGCTCGTCGCTGTTTCTTAATGTGGTGCATCATGGACGGCATTATTCTTCTCGAGCGGGCGCAAAACTCCAAGAACTCGACGAAGAGAATGTTAATAAACTTCGTTTTCGTTAGTATAATTTAGATTTGAAATTATAATTTATGCACTACTAAAGTGTATGCATGGAAAGGGGAAAGGGAGTGTTGTAACTTTGTTGTTCAATAATCAGAAATTAAAAAGTGAGCACGATGAGCAAAGCACAAGAAATCTGAGTGGTAATCAAATAAAAAGCACGTATATTGTATACTATGGTCGTCTCTTCTTCTTTGTAAATACCTATAACAAGAACAGAATGTAGATTGAATCTCAAGATCTGTCAGAAATCATAATCTGCATTTATACAGAGTGTTCGCAAAATGTTCTCCCTAAACTTTATGAATAAATCTGCATTAATGCTACGTTTGCAACGGTTGTATAAATACAAACACAATAAAAAGCTTCAAGAGTGGGTCACGGTTTGGGGCACGCATCTTCTTCGCGGCGCGATGACGATGACTCGACATCAATGCGCGATTACCGGCGCGATCCTATCGGTCGACCCCCCAAGTCTGCGCCAGTGCGTGTGCGATGTCACTGCTCAAACGAATTCGAATTATTCAAAAGCACAATTAGTCTTCTTCATTGACACGACGATGGTCTCTCTTCTTCTTAAATGCTGATGCATTTAAATTGACGTACAATCTGAAAAATGACTGGTCATAATAACGAACACAATCTCGTTTCGTTTTTAGCCGTCGTCGTCGTCCTCGCAGCTCACGGCTCAGCTCGTTCCTTTTCTTACATCATCGAATACAAATCCAAACATTATCACAGCCAAAGGAAGGAAGACCAGATATATAGTTTGATTGTTATGAAGTCTGGTTATCCACTTGAAATATTTTATTCATCGAATATGCAAATGAACAATTAAAAGCTATTGTATGCTTTTTTCGTTCCAAGTTTTTATTTTCTCTTGCTTCTATAATTTATAATATTCGAAATGTTCAAATTGATTTCTCTCTCTTCGTCTTTGCTTGATTGACGAGAATGGACAACATTTGGGTCTGATTCAAATTGGGCGACGATGACAAAATCTAAAATCTAAATGTAAACAGCCAGACAAAAAGCATTCTTCGTCTTCGTTGTGACCATTTGACGTACTCATAAATTATTAACAACGTTACTATTATCTAGCTTATTTAATTAAACATAAAAACGTCCAAGCAACACTTATTTGCGTTGTCCATTAATGAATCTTATATTTAAGTGTATTCACCTACAGAGTGTCGCAAACTCGTAACAATTAATTCCAACTGAAATGCACCAATTGAAAACCAGTTGGGTACATTTGGTATTTCTGAGTGGATTTTAGTAATGGCAATAATTTAACTTTCGTTTCATTGTCTACACCAGTAGAGATATTTCATTATCGGTTTTACATACTTATAAAGTGTCTCCGTACCGGAATAAAATACACATTTATAGTGTTTTTATGCCCATTTCACTGTATTCCTCACATGCACGGAAAGGTGAAGTGAAATGAGTCGAAAACGACTTGGAAAAATATTCATCGACCTGTCTGTGTCTACCACTCCCATTTTATACACAGATACAGACACATCGCACGCGGGTATAAAAACGTCGTGTACATAAACACCACGGTGGACCACCGTGTAATGAATTATTATTAATACCTTTGCGCTTCCTGTTTCTGATCTGAAGTTCTCAGTTTCTGAGTTGGGAGCGCGCCCAATCCCGAACCCAAGAAAGCTGCAACCTGAGCTTTACTTCGCCGCAATGTCATTTAACTTACGCTGAAGTTGCGGTTGCCGAAATAAAAATTTTAGATTCATATACGAAGTGAATGAACAAATGAAGCCAAAGCGAAGCCACATACTTGATTGTTGAAGGTGTTATTGTTGAAGCGCTGTCGTATCGTTTGCATTACACTTATACGGTGTTATCTTTTGATATAATATTAATCTCGGCGTTCTGATATGCCTGAATGTTGGATGTTGTTCTTAGCGAAGTTAAGCGTTTTGCTTTGGTTTGTCTACTTCAGCGTGCTTGAACCGTGAACAATGCGCATTTATGCATCATCCATAAGCACAAATGAAGAGGACTGCGGACTGTGGAGAAGGGTGTGTAGGTGTTTTATAGTTATACTTATTTATAGTTTATAAATTTGTATCTACAATGTGTTCATGTCAATTGCTCATATTGACTTTGATACTAATAAAATATAAGTGGCGCCCTCGTTTAACAAGTAGTAAAAGTGTGAACGGTTAAGGTCCGTAGATAAGATTAGTGGGCAATACGTTTGCAATGGGGATTCCTCACTTGTAGAACCGCCGACAAATTTCTACTCGTTTGGAATCATCCCCATTCTAAACTAGTTATAGAATATACTAATCTACACGAAATTCACAAATTATCTTAGATGAAGTATACAATTATCCTGTTTGGGGACAGTTGGTATGACTGTGATTCTTCGAGACTTGAAGACATTGACTGTACACAGTGAGTGAAGGTGAATGTGCCTCGGGTGTTATTAAGGAATGCTCGGGTTACACAATGATATTGAGATACTCATCTAAACTATTGGAAATGAGCACTTTGTGTGTCCGAGAGTTCTAATCGCGTATCCATAGCGAAGCAACGTCTACAACAATACAGTCTTCATTAAATTGTCTCGAACGCCGAGCGGGTGGCATTTTTAACGCTCACACAAATCGTCTACAATTTTTAATGATGATTTAATAGTTGCCGCACGAAACTATACTGAACACATAAATTAATATTCATGCTTTGGCACGGCTTGTCTGTTTGGTATGACACACACGGTAAAATGCGAAATTAATATTTGCATTTGATTAAGTTGAGAAAAACCCATATGTAAAATAATTAATTTCATATTAAAATCTACGCGCGTCCGTTAGTTGCTGCTTAATGTCCACAAAATAAAGACCTACATTGTAGAGGTATAAAAATTCTTGGCATATGTAATAAAAATTTAATGAATTATCGATGATTGACCGTCAACGTGCGTTTTATACATGATAATTTGTTGATTTTTACGTTAAAAACGACACGCATGACAAATTTTTATTAATTAGTATGCGACTAATCTCTTAAGTCACAAAATTTATTTCGCTCATTTGAATTTAAATTTTACGTTTTAATTTTACGACTTACCAGCGACTTTCTGACCATTATAATAAATTACGAATTAACTAAAATTGAATTGTTATTGTCGATGGCTGGAACTAATTTGTCGAAAATTTGAAACTAACGAGATTAAAAAATAAAAAGTTGAAAGCTGGCGATAAAATTTAATTGCATATATTTAGTTTAATTGGATTTCATCTGTGGACTAATTTTCAAACTTGTTTATTTATTGTCGCAGTTTTTGTTTAATTTATACCTCGAAAAAATTAAAATGAAAAAGCCAGGTGGCCCATTTCCATACAGAGTGTTCCAAAAAGCAGCGTGAAGAGCGGTTGTGATTTTCGTCATTGTGGTCGTTTTGGTTCGAAGTGTTATTTAGCCCAAGGCGGCAGTCTTCAGCGATGCACTCTTGATCTGGCGAAGTAATCTCCGCTTAGCTAACAAGCTGTCAGCGGCCGCACTTGCCTCGCGTTCCTAAAAGCGCCACACAGAGCTCGCCTTAACATTTTCATGTTTGTGCATCACTTCGGTTTGCATCTTTAATTGTTTATAGAGTTCGGCGTGCAAAATCGCGCCCTCGGGCACAACGTGCACTCGCGTTAAAAACTAACTAATTATTTTTCGCATTTATTTTGCACGTTGCATTGCGTGTATTCTCATTTCCACTTAGATGCAGCCAGGCATCCATCACCTCACAAGAGGACAATTAAAATTCCCAATAACAAACAAGCACAGAGTGTTACCAATCTACCAATTATTATGTTCGGAAAATTACTCGAAAAATGTGTGTACTATATTATGTTTAAGTATAGCTGCAGTGCGCAGGTAAATATTGTCCTCGGGGATTTTAAACTTTATTTTATATAGTGGGTGCGGTTGATATCGATATCTCGCCGCCTTTAACATGCATCAACTGTGTGCCCATATGCATACGAGGTAATTGCCCGCAATTAGGCATTATTAAGCCTTGCCGGTTATAATTTTATAATTACACACATAAACGCACTACATTACCTATAAGCCAAACGCGAGCACGATATGAATATGGTTTAAAAGGCATTTGCCTTTTAGTTATAAACACATAGATTGTGTCGAAGGCATTTGTTCATAATTCAAGCATTCTATATTTTTTCCAAGACTTCTCCCGTAGGTACCCAATAGCTAAAGCTAGCATAAGGCATGTTCCGAGATTTTTCACCGTCTTGGACAGTGGCGCGTTAACCAAAAGCTAAATAAGACAATTGCCAAAAGGCCTCGACTTATAGGTATCCTCAAAACGTTACTTCAATTTTCAGTTGCTTTTGCACTAACTAAAAACCACTGTTCTTAGACATCTAAAACATAGACACATTAATACAAATAGACGCAGCATAAGCTGTCGACAAGATGTGTGCGACTAGGATAGAGCTATCTCTAGCAAAATTTCAAGGTTGCTTGCTTAGTTGCCATATTTGAATTTCTGTTTAATCCATAACATTAGGCAATACTGTATACTGGAATAAGTAATGAGTTGCCTAGTTTTATACGAATTAGTCCTATCTTTGTCGCTCACATGTTGTCGCCAATTTGATACACGAAATGTGTATTGGGCTGCGTCTATTTGTCCAAAATTAGAAGTGCCAAATATGGCCAAATGCAACTTAATTTAAAACAAATTATCTTATAGATATTTGATTATTTGAGTATTTGAAAAACAAAATACAGCAAAGATTTTTTTTGGGGAGGCAACTCCAACTCTTCGCGTATAACGCGCCACTGGTCTTGCAGGCCGTGCTAAAAAGTTAACTTATTAAAATAAAAAGCGCGCAACTTGCATTAATTATGCACACACTTGGTCTTGGTCTACTCGAGTGTTGCCCACACCGTGGATGATACGTTGCATTCATAGTGGAGTGTTTAAATATTAATATTTATAAATTGACTTAGCCGGTGGAGGTGATAGGTTAAGTAGTTGAGGTGTGGCAGCTGGACCTATCCTAAGAAGGCACACTCTACTCGGATCTCATCGCATCTCGCAGCTCATATGTTAGTAATAGTAGTGCACACGTTTAACTAAAGATATTCATAATTCTCAAGACGCATGAAACCCTTCTGCGTGTCTTCTTGCCTTGTCACACGTAGTACAGAGCAGTTTAGTATAGTCGTTGAAGTTCTCGAAGGATCACTGAGAGAACGACAATTCTAAAGCGCTGCATGAAGTTGATCTAGTGGCGCGCGCGCTGCTCGTCATCTCTGACGTCCTCGGATGTTTGCTCGCCTCTTATTACAATATAAATTAACAGAGAATTTTATGCCTCTGCTCGCAGAGGATAGTCTTGTGGCTTTCAAGAGCGCATTCCTCATTTTGCAACAGAGCTTTTGCACCTTTTATAAACCGTTTACGTTTGCTCTTTTCCTGCCTGTTTGGTCTTAAGCCACATCATCGTTCCCATCATCATCATCACCTCGAGTGCGAGACTTGACTTGCTTTGCTTGCGTGCTTTTATTATCATTTAAAAGAGATCCTTATTAAAAATAACAACACTTGTTGGGCTTGGGCAGTGTCTGACATGATGGCTCTCATATGGAACTGCTCAATGTGAATGAGGATGAGATTTACAATATGGAAAATTCATTAAGCCCACCAGGATAACACTCTACAGAGTGTTGCAAACTGCAATCCGTCGGACAAATAACAATTCTCTTATTGATTCGCAGTGGTGCTGAAGCAGGCGCTGTGTGTGATTGTTTATTAGGTACCCGAAATAGTGACGTGCAAGATTAGTTATGAATAGGAATTCATTAAGAATGCACACCCTTGTTTATCACCATCGATGAGGCCCCACGTCTAATATTGTTGAGAAATATACGTAATTAATTGTCTGCTGACTCATTGCCGATCATCGTCGTCATCGTGGTCGACATTGGAAGAGTTTTCGATGGAATCGATTCACAACAAGACAACATGAAGAGAAAATCAGAATCAGAAACAAAAAGGGAATTGCTCTTGTGTTTCATTTATGAATAGTTAAAATATAGTCCTCACGGATGTGCTGTTTGGCTTGAAGCTTGAAGATGTTCAAGCTAACATTTAAACAAGCAAAAAGTAAAACGACTAATCACGACAAACAACTTTAAGAAGACCAAATGAATGACCAGAAATTATTTGAGTGCGTCTACGCCAAAGGTTAATCACTCCTATGAGCTCTTTGTATTCCTAATACGTACTTAGATATATGCATAAATTAAACCGAACAGTTAATTGATTAATATTGTTTGTTAGTTTATTTTATATTCTCTCGAAGTTCGTAGTATTGCGTTGAGCGCGGTCAGAATTCTGTTTATCGTCTTTAAATTTATTAAATCACGCTCGCAACACCATTAATTAAGTGTGCTTATAGCGCAAGAGTTTGAAAGCTTAAGCGGAACATTGATTCCAGAGCACGTACATTAACTTCTTTAAATTCTTTTAATTACACATTGTTTTAACACTCGATCGTCCTAATGGTTTTATTATGCCATCTCTGGCACTCTATCGGTAATAATGGCATAGCTGGCGAGGATTTGCATTGCTAAAGCGCAGATCGAGACTATAATGGTCAAAGAAGAAATGACAACAATGTGCGAATCTAATGAGTTCGTTAAACCACTCATTCTAATTGTATTTTTAATTTTCAAACCACTATAAGAACACATGTCCAGCCACTTTGCAGAAAACTTGCATCAGCAAACAACGTACTTACATACAAGCTTTGAGAATTCTGCAGTTGGTGTGGTTGTTCTTGTTTTGGATTTAGTTTGAATTGTACGAGTTTATAGATTGTTGGAACGTTATTAATGCGGTGTTGGAGTTTCTGTATTTACAGTTGTCAGTGGATTGAAAGCAATTTATGCATCCTTGTGGAAATGATCCACTATGTATGTATATAAAGGTATATCCGCGAAAAGGACGAGTATTGACCATATTTATACAGGTTGCTTCAAACCGCAAGAGAAACAAGTGAAAATACACTAAAAAAAGATTGTTTGTTTGGGACACCCTGTATATTTCCACTCTCCCTATTCGTAATATATGTGCGGCATCGCGAAATTTATATTTTAACAGCGCGTTTGCGGTTCGCACCAAACAAAAAGCGCGCGCATGGCTGCCAGAATGCGCCCGCTGCTAATTTATTTACTATCGCGTGGTAAATTACAAAGAATTGCGTAAATAATATTTTCGCGGACAGAAAGGTTTACGATGCGCGCGTAAGTGACAACAACGAACGCGCTCGTTGTTCGCTTATTGCATTTATTCGAATGCACCTAAGTTAAATGATATTCAGCGCCATTGTTCCCTCGTGGTGATAAATAAATTAAGCCGCAAGTACAACCAACATGTGAGCTTCCTTTGAGTGTGAATACAGCATTTATATCACGCCGCCACTGAACAAAAATCAAACGCAGAACGCATAAATTGCATTAGCATTACGAAGCCGAAGACGCCAGATTTCGCTATTCACAATTAGACGTGCTTAGATTAAAAGCCCTCTAATCAGACTTGATTTTACCTAAATTAACTCAACAAATAAGAGGAAATGAGCAAGAAAACATTTTTGATCTTGTGGTTGTTTTTTTCGTAAGAAATTATTTATTCGAATAAACAACAATGGATCTGACGATCTGATAACGAATAATGCCTATAAGTTAGTTGAGAATAAGCAGCAGGACGATAAAGGTATTGATCTGAATTTTTGTTTCTTGTAGCATTGAGCAGGCATTGAATATGCACATCGATTCACTTTTCTTATTGCTATTGGAGTACTGTGCACACACTACATCTCTGGATGCTGCTCTTCTCTTTGCACTCCACCCGGTGCGTTTTCATCTCGTCAACACGCGTTTCATGTTTTGTTTATCGTGTGTGCAATGTTATGCCGATTTCAATTTTGAATTACTTATTGTTTCACGAATGCTTATTTATCGAATTCAGCCACATTCATTCAAAAACAATATACAGGGTAAACCGGCATATTCTGCAGCCAAAAATTCTAAGGCTAGAGCCGTTTTCGAGTTAGATGCACTATAAGTTGACGAATAGAAGGGCAGATTTCTTGATCAACTGTGTACAATTCTCAATTGTCATGGGCATTTGTTGATTTTTCATTTATGTTGACAATTGTACACAGTTGACCAAAAAAATCTGCCCTTCTATTGGTCAACTTATAGTGCTTCTAACTCGAAAACGGCTCTAACCCAAGAATTTTTCTTTTAGATTTTTCGATTCAGATATTGTTGATTTTCAGGTGTGTCGTTTGTCACGGGACCCCCGGTAGGAAAGACCTGTGGTGTCGATATTAGTAAAAAGTCAATTAATTATTCGTCATTTATATGACTGTTTGTGCTATAAACAATTCAAGATTGGCCACAACTTTAATCAATAAGCAAAGTGCTTTTAAAAGGTGTTCAATTTTATTTTTGGCGAATTTTGCGTGCCAAGTGGTAGTTTTTAAAACATGCCTGCCACATTTGCATACCCATAACGCTTTATCGAGTAAATTAATAACACACGCGTTAATAAATCATGAAAATTTGGCATTGTTCACGTTGCCCGTTAATTTAATAAATCAAATTTCCAGGATATGAATTAGGAAAAAAGGTCTATTGTTATGGATAAATTGGTGCGTCTTCATGTTTGACGTTTGTACATACATAATAATTACCTACACGCCGTGTAGTCATATTTAAAACAATGAATACTCCCATAAGTTACTTGTCTCCGACATAATTGTTTCATCAACATTAACATCAACATGTTGCCATAAGCAGAATATCCACAATTGAGTGTTGTCTCGCTAATTGAGTGTTTGCTTCTAATAATGCGCGCACTGACATAATTGACTAACAAAATTGCCTTTTCCTTATTCATGCACAACATACACAGCCAAGCGCCATTACATTATCCGCATTGTTTTATTCGTTAATTTGCTATACAGTTTGTCCCAATCCGAAATGATAAATGTTTGAATTTAATTTCATTAGTTGAGTAAAGATTCAATGATCATTTTGCCTAAAGTTATCTAAATCGAATAGTTAATAAATTATTAATAATTCAAGTTTGAAAAATTGAGGGTTGTGACGTCACTAGGTACATTAAACCCTGTTTAGGGGTCGAATAAACCCACTGCAGTGAGTTCGTGACGTCACAGTGAATTTTAAATGTTATGGTTGAAATTTTATATTACTTTTCGAAAATGCCCTAAAAAATTTTTGAGAATTCCACATTGTAACTTATTTTAACACTCTG
>JARJDT010024281.1:0-20778 GCA_030264655.1 Leptusa sp. GC000079 | reverse complement strand
TCCCTGGTTCAGAGACGTATTTGTTTCTCAATTCTTGACTATGAGTATAGGTTCTAAATAACCTGATATCGAGTTTTCCGCCTCTGCAGCAGTAAAGAAGAAATATGTTTATGTACAACTTCGGAATACCTTACTTGCAACCTACACAATCATATCAAAAGTTGGAGACATGAAAAATATGATCTTATCAGTTGGCTGTTTGTATCTGGAAGGGTTTTTCCTGATTGTACGCATCCCTAGGGAGCGCCAGGATGAAGCACACGCAGTACCAGCATGAAACCGTTCGCAGCGCAACTATATGAACGTACAAACGACTTTTTGTGTACTGACGCACTAAAAAAGCGTCTAACAATGCCCATTTACCTTTTTTGTTGATGCTCTTTTCCTTTTTTGTATCCCTTCATGTAGCAGGGGTCCAGGAATGCCGACTGATGCCAGGACCATCACCGCAACTAACAAACAACGACCGACGTGAAAAATCAACCCTGCCTGCCTCTTGGCTTGCGGGTCCTAACGTAACACGAAAAAAACAAAACCACCCGCCGCCGAAAAGCATTAATATTTTCACTATACGGCTGGCAAATAATAAAAAAAGTAACAAGAAATTTGCCGACCGATCCATGTTATAAGTGTCGAGAATTTTCTACGTGCGTCGTTAAATAATCGCAAACAGCATCACGTTTTCTGCTCGGACTTCTCGCTTATTTTTCTACTTTTCTGTAGTTTGTTGAGGCTTCTGGCGCTTTGGAGGTATTCTGGTGGTCGCTAAAGCATATAGTGTTAAGATCGTTCGCAATCTGATATTAACAGACGTACGTGACGGGAATAATTCGCGCTGGCATTTGCGAGATTCGACGCTGCGAGCGATTTCGTATATTTTATTCTCTTTCTGGAAATGATTAATTCAAACATTTCGTTGAGTATTCTTTAGCGCACACGGCGAAGAAAAAATCAAGAACTGCAAAGACCGAACTGAAACAATCTGGGTTAGCCCTTTAAGTTTCATCATGCTCAGAATTGTGGAATATGCATAAAGCGCTAATGGATTGTAAAATCAACATAGTTTCACGCTGCAACCTCAAACGAGGAATTAAGCCAAATACACTGCATTAAATATGGTCATCCATTTGAGTAGACACCTACAACTACTTCAAAACTACTAATTCCACCTAAAGTTTAGTGTCAGAAACTTGATTTAATTGAAATTTAAATTTGCTATAAAATTCACAATTGTTACCACAATAAGCGAGAAGCTCTAAAGTTTTGTAAGCTTTCTGTGAAAGGCATTTTGCAGCGTTTGCAACGCAATCATGAATTAATAAAATACACTCGCTCTCTGAGTCTCTGCACAAGTCACTGTCTCTTAGTCTGCAAACAGAGTAAATTGCACAACCGTGTGCATTTTCGATCCGAGACACTGGCGAATTAAATTGCCTTCCACGGTTCACTCAGCTTGATAGGTGTAAATTTCATTAGTTCCCATCTTAGCTACTACACTCCTGAACCCTTAGCTTGACCCCAGCGTCCCCTCAATTTATTTTCCGCTCTGGATGCTTGTAGCGAATGTTTTTGTTAAATGCAATCCATTGCCAACCGCAAGCGAAGCAAACAATAATATCGCCGGAATTTAATTAATTTCATCATTCTTTGTGTAATTTTTTGCTTTCTTATAGAGCTTAACTTTAGACAACGCCAACAAGTAAATATATTGAACCGCGAGGAATGTTGCAATGAGATTTTCCTAAGCTGCTGCTATAAGGTTTAACATGTAGACATGTAACTTCTGTATATACAGAGTGTTTGAACTTTATAACCAACTTAAAGATTTAAATTTATAATAAACTATGACTTGGATAAATTTAAAGCAGGAGATAAAAATAAAATATCCACTGGTGCTGTGGTTGTGGTATATTTTCTATGCTCACTAGCTCACTAGTATTGAGCAAGTATGGAGGGTTGTAGTATGAAAATGTGGATGCAATAGTCGTAACTTTAAATAAACCCGATATGAATCGCGCTGCTTATTGCCTTTTATACCTTTTTGGGGCATGTTGCTATGAATATATTAAAATTTATATTTATATTTCGCGTTTTTTTTTCTTTTGTAGCAGTTTGCGGTTTGCGTAATCGCGAGATACTGACAAAATTTAATCCAATAAATTTCTCTCAATACCACCCAGATTCTGCAAATTTCAAACGACGTTAATTACATTAAACTAAAAAATCCCAAGTAGCAATTTGAAAGTGGATATTAAGTGATGCAAGAGGGAAGTTTTATTATTCAAAAGTTTTACTTATAAACTCATATGTCAAAATAATTAGTTTATTTATTGTGCATGACATAAAATTCTATTATGTATTTAGGATACAGAAGCATAAAACTTTCACTCTCCTTAATAAGCAAGTGTATCAAAGTTTCTTTTCTTAAACTCGACTTCAATTTTGCTCTGCACATCAAAATATAAGAAAGTTGGTATGCTGCAAACTTTGTTTTCTGCTTGACGACAAAAGTGTCGTCACAGAGTGTCGTTCCAAGCTTCAGACAAGCGCTTCTTATGTGTTGAACAAGAAGCTTCTATTGCAACTGAGTGGGTGTTGACGAGAATAATAATGACGAAAACAAATTATAAATTTCATGGTGAAATGTATGCGCTGACGCGGCTGTAACGAATAAACATTCATGAACTTTCAACTTTCATTTGCTCATCCACTTCTCATACGTTGTATGGATTTTCACATTTTTCAGATTTACAGCAGCGGCGAGAGACCTGAAAAACATGATCGCGTGGGTGAACGTGCGAATTTGATGAAATAACAATCAACGGATGCATAGCGAACACAATGCGTGTGAATTCGTTGAATTTCTGCATTTGCACATTTTTATTTTCTTTGTGCATTCTAATTTTTTATATAGGATACCAACAAGAGCTTGAAACTGGCGAGCAGCAGGGACAATAACATAGCAGATTTTATTTCGTCGCACAAAGAGAAATAAATATCAATTTTCAACAATGGCCCCGAACTGACCTGTCCACTGTCCACATATGCTTTAATAAGCCAGGCGTAATTGTTCGACAACGAAAGTGTAAAAAAGCCTGTAGGCTTTCATCATACAATACAGAATATGTTCTAGACAACTAACTTTCGTTCGGTCCACAAAGTATTTAACTTTAAACTGTGTTATATACTTCAATATTAACATGGGTAGGTACCCATGTAGGTACATGGCTTCAAGTAAACAAAGCCAACATTTACTCGTTACCTCCAGCTATAGTCATTGAGTAGTGTATTAGTAGTACCTACTTTTGTGCTCTATACATATGTATAGTAAGAGTTAATAATAGTTGGGAGTTCAGTTTACTTTAGTTAACCTGAGCCTTGATTGCCGATCGGTTTTCGATTCTGCACTGCTGCGTAAGTGCCTCGCTTGCATCCTCTATTTCCAGAAATCGCAGAATGCACAATAGTTGCTATGCATAGGCTAGAGAGGCATAGTTTTGCATGCACTCTAGTTGCCAGACTGCACACTAGGACTTTGTTCGAAAATGGTCGTATTTCCGGTAGCGAACAACGGTAATGACCCGCGGTGATATTTATCTTCCCTCACGAAAGGACAACATGGACAGGCCTATTACTTGCTATTTCTATTGTTTGAACAAAAGACTAACCACAACTACGGTTCAAATTTTCGATGTCCATATTTAATAATAAATAATTGGTATCGAATCATCGTTGAACTTTAATAAGTTATAGGTTAACATGGCATTTACATTCAGCACGCAGAGTAGATATAATGGGTTAACTCTATTGTTTTGTTAGTTGGAATTAGGTAACAGGCATGATTTTTAAATCGGCTTATAGCTTATAAATACCTAATTAAAATCTCACTCGCAATCTGTTGAATAATACGACAAACATGCTTTTGTTTCTCCCCTTGCTTTACCCTCCATTCCTCCATTGTTATTTGTTTACCAAAGCTATGCCTCCTATTCAGAGAAAAGCATGGATCGCTCTATTTCAAGGATGCAATTAGAACGACAGCGGCCAGATTCACATGTCAATTGTAATCCCCCAAAGCGATTAGATAACACACTCCTACCTGCGTTTACACTGTATGATATATCGCTATAAAGGTACACAATGCACATGGGGCCGCACACATTCATATGGATATAGAGTGTTGGCAAAGTTCTTCACTTTCGATACAACGGCGAACGGCAAACGCAAATCAATTCCCTGCGCGTGCTCAACTTCAATTCCGCATGTCGATGACGAGATAGGTAATCGACCACAATGTGCAATGTGGAACGAGTTTAAAGTTGAAGTCAAGTGTTTGTTTCTAAACTCCGTTTGCTAAACTCTAAACCAACATCATCGATATACGCGTGGTTGTCGTTTGTCGTACTTGTTGTGTATTCGCGAATTTCGGTATTTCGAGTATTTGCTATTCCACATTCAACGTTTGTCGAAACCTCGACGGATTTGCAAATGAAACGTTCTTGATTTACATCGCATGCCTTATGCCATACGTTTCCAACTTCCATTCGCGACTCCTATTCAATTGATATAACCAAAGGCGTGCAACATACCAGCAACCGACACAGATACAATCAACTACCCCGAATAAGACGTTTGCTGAAATTTCCCTAGTTGCAACAAGCAACAACCTACTAGCTACCTTATAGTGTGTTACTGCTTTCTTCTTGATCTAATAGCGAGTTACGCTTTCATCAATGGACTCGAAATGAACGAAGCTTGAGATCGAACACGATCTTGAAACCTCAAGCAATATCCATACATGTTTCCAATACTATGCATCTGCAGTATTGGAGAATGGGCACTGCTACATTGCATTTTCCCCAATATTCAGGATTCTGAAAGATATGCCTGAGGCGGATGAGAATCCATTCAATAGAGAACCCTGGCTAGGTCTCGCCTGCTAAATGTAATATCAACGCAGGGTGTTCTTAAAAATGAAAGCTTTGAATAGGAAACATTCCAGCATGACACCCTTTATGCATTTTTGGTTGGGCTTGAGGTATTTTATGTATACTTTCCACCAAGAGTGCGTTTTCCCAGCAGTCGAGCAAAGATATCTTGAAAATGTCCTTTTTAAAATTAAACCCTCTCCCAATGGTCCCCACGTCCTGCGCATTTTTTGCTTTTGTTGCTGTCGCACATAGCACAAGCTTTTTAAATCCATCAAGGCGATAAAAACATTTAATGTCGTTTTAATGCCATGCTCTCCCCATGCTATTTTTCTTTGGTCATTTTTCTTCAGTGTGCCCTCCCAGCATTACGCTTCAAACTGCTCCAAGTAACCAAGTACATAAACGAAACATCTGTAACAGTTAAGGAGATATAATACCAGTTTTATACACTTTAGATTTTGCTCTTTTCGTCTTTATTTCATCGCCATCGCCTTCGTTTGCGACTCCAATGTACAGCATTTAAGTTTTATTTCGCTGAACGACGATAAGAATTCTATTACCACATTTGCAGATAAGACGATTCGCTAATACATATATATATTAGCTTATTAGCTATATCAACGTATCTTTCAAGGTTCCCTTTTTTCAGCCATTTAATGATAGAGCAAATTAACCAGTTTTGTGACAAAGATAAGTCAAGATTTCAAAGCAGCCAACTGCGTTCAATGTGTGGCAGGATGAATGTACCGTTATGGTGGATGAAGTTACTTCGTTTGAATGTAATTGCTGAAATTAATTTAGTTGTAGCAAGTTAGCATTACATCCGGAATAATTGTATTTCGTAATTGTGGCGAATTTCCTTGCATTATTCAGCTATATCTACATTTTTAGACCAAGTGTTAGCTTATTAAGCTTAGCGTTATCCTTAGTTCATGAATCAACTTTGATAATTCAGCGCACTTTGTATTAAATGGGTGTACACTGACATTTGCTCGCAAGCAACATTGTAAGGATAATGCGGAAAGTGCACAGCTTTGCCGACCACTCCTCTAGCCAGCAACAGAGCAACAAACCAAGGCAATTTACGCGTCAACAATACGACGTCGCGCAGCCCGGCGCATTCACAATGTGCAAAGTTAGACGAGTTCTATGAGCTACGAGTATATTTCGGTAAATTTCCCATACGTAAACTAATGCACTCTATTCTATTCAAAGTGAGTAAATGCAGCGGTGTTGCATTTAAAGTCGTTTTATATTCTGAATTTCAATTTAAACGGAGGGCACAGGCAGGATATGTTGAAATTATTCTGAAACTCATTAAATAAATTATATTTAATTTAAAATGGCTTTGTTTTTCCTCGACTTTGTGAGCTTGCTGTCCAACTCTACGTTTCGAATTTGTTGACACAACTGTTTTGCCGAAGGATTTAAACTTATTTGTTGGTTCAACGTTAAACTCGACTCAACTTATTATATCAACAAACAGATTAAAAGTTAAAGAACTTTAAGTACACACGTAGGTCGTTGCCTTATCTCCGGTAACTAGGTAGCTGCTAGAAGATAAATTCATTTCAAACTTGTCCTTTTCTCTAGTTACAAGGCCGAACAGAACTGTGGACTGAAAAGAATCTTTTGTGCGATTTATATTTGTTCGTTCTTCTCCTAATTAATATTTTTGTCGAGTCCAATTCCTTGCTTTTGCTTACAATGCACACAATGTAAATCCCAATAGGTTTCTGACGCGCCATTAAGACATTAATCGTTAATGAATTTTGGATTTGAATTTCTCTTAGTCTTTTTTCATTTCTTTTTGTGTTCGTTTTCTAGGTCGTTTTATCCACTGGGATGAAATGTAAAGTAAACCGCATTCCATGGCTTTACACGTTGGGTTTCTATTCTCTGAATGTTCGCATGTTGTTCCGAAAATGTTCAGAGTTCATGTTTGGTTTTGACCCTTTTACATTGGCTACTCACCAGCCAAGCACGGCGACGTTAAACTTTCCATAATTAATCACATTACGGCAAATTAATTAATTACACAATTACTTGTGCGACACAGACTAAGCGCACACGTTCTGTAGACATTTCTGTTCTGAACTTGTCATCGCAGCACCAAAACTCGCCAGCGAGTGGGCAATTTAAAATTTTCGATGGATTTTGACCTTTGGGAATACATATGTGGTAAATATCTAGTGTGTTGTATGAGCAAATGCCTAGTTTCTAAGATCCTGTATAAGTCAGACCAAAGTCACGTTCGAAAGCAATCGGACCTGCTTCTTGTCAGATTATACGGAAGTGAAGGCATCGCCCGTTTTACCAAATAGGCATTCATCCTCCACTCTATTTCCTCCCCATGCTACTATCCTCGATCACAACGAATCGAATATAGTAAAGAAAAAGAAGAAATAAGCGAGAACAATCGAACTGACGACTTGCGAGGACGTCGAGTTGAATCCTGAGTCGATGCCTCCTTAACCGTTTGCGTCGCAACGCAAAATGTCTTATAGTATTGCACGAGCCTTTCTCATTGAAATTTGTAAGCTTTTCACAAGATTAGTTTCATCTGGTTCAAGAGTCATTCAGGTCTATAACGAATTTTAAACGATGCAATAGGAGTATTGATTTTATTGTTCAATTTATTTTAGTACAAATAAACTTAAAATTATGTATTTAATAAATTACTTTAAGTTCGAAAAAGTAAATACCAGTTGATTACTCCCAAGAGAAGAGTGTATTTAAATGAAGTCTCTAAGCATTTTATGAGCAACTGATACGTTTACCCGAGCAGTTAAAATTAGCATTCATGCCAAATTAATTTCATAATTTCGGGAGTGTTTTAACGATTTTGGAACCGCATTTTGCAAGTTCAAAGTTGCTGTAATTGCTATATTTTACGATGCGTTTATCTGGATATTTTGGGTAAGGTTACTTATGTGTAGCCTTTTTAAGTAATCTGCGAGGGTGCCGGCAATCAATTTGCGATTTTACACTTAGCGCCCTTCTAACATTTGGGTCCTATCTGCTCCTGTCCTCTACATTTACAGTGTATAATATGTAGGCACGTATAGATGCGATGCGATGGAAGAAGCTACCTATTCTGGCTTCTTCAGGGCTGAATATCAAACAACCACTGAACGAAACGTGACCGTCACACTGTTGCCATGCAATTATTATTCATAAAGTTAGATAGTCCGCTACGAATTTAATTAGGAATGCTTAACTTGAAGTTGAGACAACATCCGCAGTTTTAGACTCAGGGCTTTCCGTTACGTGCCTCGTAGATTGCTAAATTGAGTTGATATCAAACAAAAACTGCAAGTAAACATGTGTCGTAAAGTCACTCATTGCACGTTGACAAAACTAAACGCTTTATTTACTTGATTTACTAAAGTACTATGTGCTTCAGTATGTGAAAGTTAAATATTAGTTTCAGTAAAATCGATCTTATTAGCTGAAAAACTTTTCTTCCATCCAATATTGCTGCTGAGTTTACATTTTAGTAAATAGTTTTTAAAACTTTTTAGTTTTTAGCAAATTGTTTTTCAGTCGTTCACTGCTTTCAGTCAAATTTAATGATCAGCAGCAAGGGAATAGCTATGTGGAAGTTGCCTTCATTTTTTGAAACTTTTTGATCATTATTTATGCAGTTTTTAATAGTAATTTAACATGAAAGATGTTGTTTTATTTGCATTTCTTATTTGCCTGAAAATTCACCAAGCAAAGAAAAATTGCACTACAGCAAAAAGTGTATGAATGACCCGCTTGCATTGCTAGCGCAGAAAAACATCAAGTCTGTTACTGGTGACAATAATCTAGCTTGTCAGAGAAAAATTGGTTTAATCGATTCTTGCATTTTTCTTCCAACATCTTTTCAAAAGTTTTTGTTCTTGATAGTTTCATTCTACTTTTAACTTTTCTTTTTGTCAAAACTCTTGTGTGAGAGTCATTAAATAATTAATTTTTAATGAAATGTTGTAAACACATTTTTTATTCTTCCCAGTATAATTTTACTCTCTTTTAGCATTTGCATTTTCTGACATAAGTTCGATTTTCCTTTACAAGTTGTGACCTGTAGCATATTACCATCCGTAAAGACTGACTCTATTATAACTTGCGAACTGTCCCATTACCAACTTTTGCAAAAGAGCCTTTGAGAGTCGTCAAAAATTCTCTCCACGGGCGAAAATCTAGCGCTCTCAAAAAACAAACTTCTTACATATAAAATGTCTACTTTGGGGTTGCCTGTCGATCTCAAACTGCGTGTATGTAAGCGGATGCCATTTTAACATGCAGTAGATTTTTTCATTTTCATTCGGTAGTAAAATGCATATATTAAAACTTTTTCGATAGGTGTGATTATATCATTCCGTTGCTTGCTAGATGCTCATATAAAATCCAGCGTCGTACTCACATCGGATGATGGAATCATAAAAGTTTTCAAATGAAAATATGGCTTGGGCATTACGAAACTTTTGCATGCAGAATTATTTTGTAATTGTTCCTCCTACAGTTTTATTAACGTGCAAATATACAGCATGTTACTCCAAACCATAGAATGTATTTTTGCAATTAAATATTTCACAAACATGTTATGAGGTATGCGCGTAGTTGTAGTAATATTAAAGTTGAAGATGACCCTTGAGAGGGTTCTATGGATGGATGGAACAATATTAAATTTTTCATATCAAAGAGGTAGCTTGGAGCTATAAAAATGCACAACTTGTGTGTAGAGCACATGACAGAAGACAACTGGCCCGTGAATATATTCAAAGGGTTTTCATATTTTATTATTTAGTAACGTTATATCCGAGTTGCAAATAATGTAGATAGAAGTGGAGGCTCGCTCAAACTAAGCTTAGCATGTGGGGCGTTAATCAATAATGCAATATGCAAAACACGCTCTAACATCACAAACGTACTAAAGTACAAGCTCAAAATGCCTGCTTACATTTGCGTACGTTTGTTAAGAGTACAAACATGTTGCGTAAACAAAAAGCAAAACACCATCTCAAAAAAGGCGTATTCTTCTGGCTAACTTTTCCGTGATGTGTCCGAGCAAATTGAACAAATTGAGACTAATGATACTTTGTGTGTTATTTTGTAGCACAAGTGATGTGGGACCGAAAATGACCCAAACGTAAACAACATCAACTTCAACAACGCATGTTCTACTCTTGTTCTTTGTGTGTGTGTGTGGATCTCATTTGAAAGCAGCGCACAAGATGCTGCGGAAATGCGTGTTACCAAGGTTTGCGAAAAATGCCGAATAGGAATATAAATGACAAGTGCGCCATGACGCCAGTGGATTAATAGCTCGTGATGATGTAAATTGGCCAAATTCGTGTGGGGTATGTGCGTAGACAAGCGGTTGGGTCATGTCAATGTTTCGACCATGAGGGATCCCGGGATGGCTCTCTTCGGTATGGTGTGGCTGTTACGCGTACGCGCGGAAATGAAGCGATGCGCCAAATGCCGCCGCCAGCAGGAATTGATGGCGGCGAACGCAAACACGCCGTCGATGGATGATCGCGCCGCATCGCAATCGACCTTCTTCACTATAGACTCGGCATTGCCGCCGCTTGGCGATGCGGACATGGCGTCCAGTTCGGGGCATCACGCACACGGACCTACGACCTATTGTGAAGTGCACGGTTTCAATCCGCCCAAGGAAGGTGAGATATATCGGTATCGGCATCTGGAATTACAGGCCTAAACGACAGTTACAAAAGGACAAAGGGTCCTAATCCTTGAGACATTTGATGCCTTATCTCCTATCTGACGTATCATTATGACCATCATTAAAACAAAACTTTGTTGCTGTAAATGAAGAAGGACCTTTTGCCTTTACTGCTACTGCGAAGATCAACTGGGTGTTCAGACTTCTCAACAAGTCATTTAGTCTTTTCGAACGTCGATATTTTTTATAAATCCCGACTCTTGTGTTGTGCACTGCACAGTAAACGTAACATATTTCAGATGGCGAAAAAACAAGAGGCCATTAAAACGGAAGCTGATGGAAGTCTCGGGTAAAAGTCTCAGAAACGACTAAGAAGACATGGAACCACCTTCTTCGTCTGATAGTAACTTTTGCCTGAAATAACACGACCCGAAGCGCCCGCACAATAAATATTACAACTACAATAATGGCGGGAGTGAAATCGTAAAATGAGAGCTCTTTAAATCGCGCTTTACGTACTCTCAAACTCAATGTTCGATTGTACCACCTATATACGGTTCTGGTTGGGATTGTTAAAAAAACGTTTCTACTTGCACTTTGCAAAGTTATTAAAGGAACGTGCGTAAACCGAGCGGGTGAAAAGCTTTTAGAAATCTCGAAAATAAAATGAAATTCATTTCGCCTTTTTACTTTTTCTAGATGAAGGTAACACATGTGCAAGTGTAGGGTTTACGTTTATTGAAACTCATGCATTTAGAAGGACGAATAAAAAATAATGGGCTGGATTGAAGTGATATGCTAGAAAATTTTCAATTATGCTAGTGCAATTCCAAGTCTAAACAGAATGTCGTCTTGAAATTTTTAAAGTCAGCATGAAATATAATATTTTAGTAGAAACACCCATTAGGAGCATATCTTTGAAAACTTGTTTCACGTGAACCACATTTACGGAATGGTTCTTTTTGATAAAAGTATCAACTTTAGTGAAAGTTTCCCTTATTGATGTCCATTGTTTTTTTCGATATAAATTAAACTAATGGTTGTTTTGTACCTGTCCTGGCCCGGCAGGATCTAGTGAGAAATAAGCGGCTGGTCATCAGAGCATGTTGTTTGGCTGTCCAAATTTGCTCGGTGTTGGGTTGTTGGTTCGCCCATTAGAAGCAGCCATTGCCAGATTCCGAAAGTTCCTTAGCAACTATTCATCAAAATACTTTTTCGTTTCAGCCAGCGTACACCGTTCGTCCTGGTATAGTATTTGTTGCGATATGCCATTGCCCAACGGTGCACGTAACCGCAGAAGTGAGCGAACGCGCAACTAAACTTTGGTAGTAAAAGGACACAAACTCCCATAACGAACGAACAAACCAACCAAAATGTGAATCATAAAATATATCAAACGCCACTATTACTATATAAATACATAAATAACACACCTGAATATGGTTGAAAGTAGTCCAGGTACAACCAAAGTTTCAAGTTGCTTCATTGAGGAAAAGGTGTTGGTCCTTCAAAGTAATGAAGTAGAAAAATTAGTTGTCAAAAATGTTCTAACATTAAGGCTCTTTGTATTTTCGATTTTAGGACCTACAAAAGCATCCAAGTCATTGTACTATACACACTTTTCCATCTACCCACATCAGGATGCCTTTCCTTTTCCTCTCCTTGATTAATCAAAAGCGTTAAGACCATCACGTGCAATTTAACTTTACGTCCCATGGAATTTTGTCGCTCGAAAGTGTCAGCCGAAATTACAACGGCGACTTGCAAACCTTCCATCTCTTTGCGCGCTCCTTCAATAACTATACACATAGACAGAGAGTATATAGGTGGCCATGTGATGCGTATATGCAGAATTAAACCCAACATTAACTAATCCTATTTACATTGTTTTCTCTTTCGTCGGTTTACACGTACCATTTCATGAATATATTCGGAAAAGATAGGATGTGAGTCTATAGCACTAAACCGAATCTGAATGCTTGCGCTGCCTGCACGCGCTAACCAGCAGCCAGCCGGTTATTAGATTTTACATATTCAAATTTAAATATTAAACTATACACACCACCGGAACTTCCGCTATACATACATACATATTTCGGTTTATAATTAAAATTTTCGTAATGTATGCGTTTATTTAAGCGTAAAACGAACCGAAACGACGCCTTGGCTAATAACGAGTAGGTGCAGACAAGCAAGAAAGGACACGTCGAAAAATATGGAATAACTTTGTCCTGGCAAACGGAAAATGCACAGGAAATATACATTGCTAGGATAGAGGCGCATTTGTGGACACGGACTCATTTTCTTGATGCTCACACTACTCAACCCAGAACCGTGCGAAATGCTATTTTCCTGGGACGCAAATAGCGTCTTAGATTACTTTTTATACGGGGTAATTTAAGTCCAAAAATACATGGTTCTTAATTAAATGAGAATATTTAATGTTTAAGTCAACCGAGTATACCTAAATTGCAGAGAACAATAAATAATTTAATTTGGAGGAAATTTATATCTTAATTTTGTTTTGAACAACACAACACTTTGTATATGGAAACTTGTTTTCGCTGTTCTAAATTTGTTGAGATCCTTATTGGAAACCGGTCAATGCAACAATCCTCACGAATTGCAACGCATTTCTTCTCTCTTGGAAAATTCCAACGAAGACCAAAATGATTTCCTATGTGAATTCATGTGAATTCGTTTATTTCAATCAACATTTGTGTTATATTATTCTCAGCCAAAAAATTGTTGTTTATATCTATTATGGTTAATATATTTAAGCTGACAAGGAATATTTTATTTGGATTTGCAAACAATTGCTTCTGCATAGCTTGAAAATGGATAAATTAGTTCGGTATAACTACATATATAGACAGACAAAGCAATCAAAAGCCCATATTATTTGATGTTTATTCAACTGCACATATATCTCCGAGGCTTTTCATTTAAAAACCCATCACGTTCAGATTATTTCCTGTTAATAATCGCCCGATCGCCTATTAGTCGGAGTATCAAACGTATCGTATGATGGAAATGTGCATCTGAATGTGGCCCACAAAGTCATCATTTTAAAAAACTATTAATGATCCTGATGCCCGTTGTAAAATTATTCCTTCCGTTTGTATGCTTTAGTTTATAAAATCAAAAATCAATTATTTTGCTTTAGGGCTTCTGACTTTATTACTTAACAATCTCTATGCAATGATAACGTAATTAACCCTAGCTTACTTTTTGCGATGCACTTCTTACTGAAAGTTAGTTTTTTAATATTAAAATTCGCTTTGCAATAAATTTTGCTCGACTAACCCTGCACTAACGTCTTCGGTCTTGAGACATAGTCTAGAGATTTAACTCAGGTTCAATTTACAACTACTCTTCTTTAGGTAAGTAGTTGTATCTCGTCTGCATTCTCCACAGCTTCTTCTCGTGCAAAATCAGTTTTGAATGTGAGTTAGATATCCCTGGGGTTTGCATTGTGTTCTTCTGCCCTTTGTATTAAAGTAAGAAAATACCGAAGAAGTCTCAGCTGGGTATAAAGAGCGAAACATATCGCCAAACCACGCAGAAATTCCTCCAGTGCGGCTGAATGCGATAGATAATTTTCATTCATCTTGACATTCGGCGCCCTTCTGCCGGTTGGAAGCCACTTCGGATAATTGTTCGCGATCTGCCATCGTCCCCAATTTGATTCAACCCTCTTTGGTCGCATTGTTTTATCAGAGAATGTAATAAGCATCGGGTCTTAACAAATGGCATGCTGATAAAAATAGATGCGTTACAAGAGCATCACCATCAACAGGATGTAACAATACATACATGACATCTTGTGCAATTTCCATTTTCATTTGGATATTCACTTAACTTAAAGTTGAGTTCTTTTTTCCGACTCTTTCTCTTCCAATTTCCATCCATTTATGCGATAGCATCGAAAATGGGTCTGTATCAATGTGCACGTGTTCTGTATACGGAAATTACTTTCCAAGTTTATACTGAATGTTCCCAACAAATTCAATACAAATGTTAAAGTTTGACTATGTAATAATAGACTAGTTTTAAGGGTCAGTATAATAAAGTATCTCGGAGAAAATGTGGTCAGGTTTACGATCAGTTCTTTTACTAATCAGGATAAGTAAATGTCGAGGGAATTATGTTAAAACACAACTCAAAAGGTAGTTAGTGCTCTAAATAATGCGATTTTCTTCTATAGTCTAAGCTTTCAACTCCAAGAAAGAGCTTTCGCCAGCCAATTAATTTATATAGTTAATAAGTGTGTTGCAAAAATGCCAAGTCGCTAATTTCCTTTCGAAAACCTGCTAATAAATTAAATTTCTTTGGCAAGTCGATGAAACTTTTGGAAAATGGGAGAATTATGAAGGCATTTTATTTTTAAATTAAAAATTGCAAAAAGGCTCGCCTGATATTAGATGGAATTCAGTTTGAGGATGGTGCGAAATCGTAACGATTCACTCGCTTAATGGACCATTCCATCGGCGAGCTTAGAAGAATCACAATTTTATGACCGTCTTCAATCTTGATTACTTCCCAATTTACTACCTATTGTCAAACAAGCCAATGGCTCTACTATAGCAAGGACTATATGAGACAGTAGGAGTCTTGGCCACGCTTTTCATCGTTCATGATGCGATCGGTGGAAGATTCAAACGTTGATGCGCACAAGCAAGGACGATAAAGGAGTGCAATTTAATTGCACGAATTCATACTGTCCCGGTAGGTAATTGTTAAGTTCCTTCAAATTTGCCAAATCACAATTAAACGCAACAATTGAAGAGTTTTGACTGCGAACAAAAGTTAGAAATTGAGCAATTCGCGATTTCTTTTCTTTTCCGCCTAGTCTTCCTCTATCGTCTCATGTTCACGCTCGAGTTTCTTCTTTTCGCTTTTCGGAGGAAAGCGAACGCGATTAATTAAAATATGTCCGGGATTTGCAATATAGAAGTTGCGGTAATTACAATTGGATTATCTGAGTGAGAGCGCTTTCCCGAAGGAATTTCCGCTGCCTTCTTCCTTCTTCTGGTGCTCGCACCAGTGGAAATTAAAATTTCACCGCACGTCGCTACACTCCAAATCCTTCGAGTCTCCGAACAGACTTTACTGACTGTGACTGGGATGTGGTTGCCACTAGTGTACCAGTGTGTATTGTGGCACAGCCCACACGAGATGCTCTACAAATGCGAATCGAACTTTTCGGTACTGTATTCTTATATATGGTCTTCCTTTGGTCCTGGCTTGTACAAAATAAGAATTTTGTCGGGCGTCACGTTCAACAGCAGTAGTACACAAGCATCGCCGGAAGAAGAAAACCGACCGAGCTTTTAAGAAACGTGTACGGCTTTAGGCTTCCATGTCTAGTGCTTTTCACCACAATAACTCAATTATGTCCTCTATTATCTATCACGTTCAGGATGTCATCCATACCACTTTTTACTGTACTCATAAACTGGGAAACTTTTATTAGTTTGCCATTTATAAGTTTTACAACTACGTTTTCTCAAAAACAGAAGAATGAAATTAATTTATTTCACATATACAATTTTGTCCTGGTACTTGTTAACTGTTGTCGTAATTAGATCTTGTCGAATCAAATTAATTCATTTAAATTCTTGTTCAAATTTAATGAATTGCTGAACCAACGTTAATGAATTAAATAGTTTGTTTTGTCAAAAATATTTTGTTCGTTCCTTTGTTATTTAATTACCTTGTTCTTGCATATTAATTATACCCAAGATAGCCATAAAATGTTTACATCAATTACCATTTAAGGCCTCGGTTACTTGACCTATGTTCATGTTGTAAAATAAATAAGACAGAAACCTTTGTGCTTTAACTTAATTAATGCTCCCCTATTTCAGTTGCTTCAGGTTATTACTCCACTCCAACATTTCAAAGGTTTTTTCATGGCTTTAAATAAATTAACATGTTTCTCTATTTTACTCAAATTATTGGATTTTTAAATCTTTGCAATTGGAAACGGGTTTATTAGTTCGTGGACACCCATCAAAATCTTGGTATCAAAAATGCATAGCTACAAATTCCTAGGAAATGATTCGCTTATAAGGACAAGTTGTTGTAACTAATTGTCCTCATAAAGTGTAGAAAAAGCACTTCTTTGCTTTTGTGTGTAACACTTAGTACGTACTTGAAAACTGTGAAAAGACACTTGGACAAGTCTCGGGTTACCAAGCAGAATGAAAAATTATGCTTGTTATTTTTCCGTTGATCCTTGTCCACACGAGAACTCGTTGCGAAACCTAAGGGCGAGGAGCGTTTTTAATCCAGCCATGTAATAACATGCCAGACAAGTTTGGGGATATTTATTACTTCACTTCCCAGCAGCTTTCATACAAAGTGTTTCACAACTTTGTAATATACTCAATAAGTTTGTTGAATTGAGTAAATGTTTGAAACACTTTGTATTCATTTCAATGTCTGCTAGTCTTACAAAAGAGTAAAAATTATTATGCCCGAAGATAGGAAGCGCTCATTCTCACTTGTTCCCGAAAGAGAAATAGCAAAGAGAATTAAAAGAAAATAATACGAAAGAATAAAATTTCATTTCTTACCATTTTCGTGGGCGATATTCTGACGCGATGAGATTGGAAAATAAGACATTATAGATCGATCTACACGATAGCAACTCTCGATTTCTTTGCTAAAGTGTAGTAGAGGCTGAGAGGAATTAATGAAGTGTGCAATCTCAATATCAGTAAGTCTTAAATAACATTTGTGAAACTTTAGCAAGTTTTCAACGCATATCGACTACGAGGAGTAGATTAAACGCAAGCAAGTACATTTATTATAAGATTGATTGTTGTGGTAAAATCGAAGCGATATATTCAATTTGTTTGCGCCAACGCGAACGCGAAACGTACTGTAATTCTGCATCGTTCGATTTAATAAATCATAATCATAAACTCACCCTTGTTTGCCCATCTTTACATCAATTATCTTATACTGGCTCTTCTGCAATAAACATTTTCCATTTAATCAATCCAGGCATAAACTCCATTTTCGGCCCTTTGTATACCGTATATGATTGAACATGCAGAATTCGTAATATTCAAATGCGTCAATCAAAATCTTCCAATCCGTGATGTCGCACGCATTTTATTGATGTCAATCACGATTATGGGCGGTTTTTCGCATGAATGTGATTAATTATATCCCAAGCTGTATGTGCTTCGTCGAAGAATGCGAATCTGCAAATCGGTTTTATCGCATTTGCATATTGAGGTTGCTGATGGAAATTCTTATGAAATTTCTCTAATTTCCAAGATGTTAAGAACGTAACGACTTCTTGGATAAGACTCATCTTCGGGATTAATTTCCTTGCGGCGCATTGCGATAATTTCTTAAAAAGTGGAGGATTTAATTGGCAACAAATTATTTTTTCTTCACATTTCTCCGTCATTTTCGGTTTTCATTCCTCATCTTCTTGAATGCGAATAGCTTTTGTTTGATATTAGGTACGAACGAAACGACGAAAGTGATGCCAGTTATCAAGTTTAATGTGGTAATTTGAGGCGATATTATGGCGTCTCGCACATTTCTGTTTATAGCCATAACGGCATAGAAGCTATTATCTTGTATTTTATAATGCGATTTATTCTTGCCATCGTTGTTTCGGTTGACTTTATTATTATGTAAAGCATGCAAAATTAAGAAAGTTGCAAGGACTCAGTTCAGGAATTCTTTTTCAACTTTAACTCTACTTTGCAAACCTCTACAAGATATAGTTGGGACCATTAGATGAAGGGCAAAAGAATCGAAATGCGGAAGATCCTTTTCCATGAGAGGGTGGACAGTGAAATATGGTGGAACTTCGGATGGCTGTCCGTTTAAGTGAAATAGATTGACCATGGGTTGCGATGAACCCTTTTGCCTTGTGCTTGTCCTATGCGCAATGTTCTTCTTAGACTTCTTACACAGTCTGTGCATGCGAGCCGTGTGTTTTTGAATCCTCCTACCGAAACGCAAAAAATAAAAATCTACCATTGCAATGGAGATTCGAGCAAATTGCATTTATCAAATTTGATTCGCTCTCTATATTTGTTCTTTCTGTGTATGAGTATGTAGAGAAAGAAGAAAGACAAAAAGCGAATTCTCGGTTTTTTGCGCGGGTGTTCGAATGGAATTACGGCCACTTATATTGAAGATTTTCGTGAATGAAAGCAAGCACACACCGGATGGACGACGGTGTGGACGCTTCTTGTATACAAGTGTTAGAAAAAAAGCAATAATCGACGCTGCTTTTAGACAGAATTTCTTTTACCCGCCTGATTATATTGATTTAATCAGATCACGGTTCGATTATCTAATATATTTCCGTTCTGTCTTATTTCTTGCAGACATCCAAGAATTTTATGAATTAACTCTTCTCGATGACAGCAAATCTGTTCAGGAGAAAACGGCCGAGACTATTCGGATCGCAAACAAGTGGGAAACGAATGATGGACCGATCGCACCGCCCTACAATAATGAGGTGAGTTTCATGGAAAATTAATTTTCATCTGGGATTATCAAATTGATTTTCTCTTTAAATAATGATAAGCACATATGCAAAGAGAGGTTTGATGAGTTGGGTTGCTGTTATTGTTGCATGTAACATAATATTGTCACTTGTGTCTCGTACAGGTCGTTACGTTGTGACATTTGCAAATTTCTGTGTGCATCATATTCGACTAATAATATTCACCAGCCAAACATAATTATAATACAACCAACCACGTTACTGTAGGAACCATTTATAGACCTGCCACATTGCATAAATTCTGCATTTGGGCGCTCGCATGACGACACGACACATTTCATTATAATTAATGCCATTGAAAGGAAACAGAGAGTTGGCGAATTTGTATTCAAAATATTCGCTAGATATTGCGCGTTTTTCTTTGGCGTACCACGATGCGGAAGTACTTGCAATCTCAATACGGTCCTTGTCAAGTGTTCGTACTTACCCAGAGACACGGCTAATTGAATTGTAATTAATTAGTGCCATAGTATACCGGCATTATATTATCAAGTTTCTCTATCCACTACGTGCCTAAATCAATACATAAAGCAAATAAATTTCCCGGTCTTTTAAATTACATTTTTATACTTTGAGAAAATATTATGCTTAAAATAGGTTGCTAACTCTATGAGCTAAAGTGAGTGCTTTTAGCCATTAACTCTTGTCGTTATGGTTTGAAAGAGAGCTTTAATTAATGCACACTGAATAAATTGGATACTGTTGATGGTCTACTAAAGGTTTAATTAAATTTTCCAAGGTGGAATAGTTCAATTCAATTCACTTCATACTTTTGAACTCACATTTAAGTTTAGCCGTCATAAATGTAGCAATAAATTGTCCTTTTTATGGTCTGCAAAGATACATGTAATGGCAAAAACCAATCAATATCCCATTTTGCTTTATGATTTTTGGAACATAATTGTACGAAACACTTTGTGGATTTGTAATAGCTTTAAAGCTCCAGCAATTTTTTCCGAACGTTTGAATTTTGATTACTTTCCGGGTAATTGAATCACATGCGAAAAGCTCCTACTTGCCCCTTCTTGCATGACAATCAAACGGATTCAACCCATACCTGCTCCTGTTTGGCCTTAAACAAAAGTAGGTATACGCGTTTTTGTTTATTGCAGGAAGAGTTTTATTTTTATTTATTTTTTATCCAACGCTCTTATTTTTATAGCGTATTTCTTGTTGTCTAGATTTATGTGAACAAACAAAGGTTTAAATTCTACTGAATGACGGTGACATATAGGACCAAAGGACTCTCAATGTTACATAGAACATACTGCGATGGCGATTCGTCCACTAGCCACTTCCATTTTCGGTATAAAAAGTACATAAAACTAGAAACGACCCGTTCATTCGTTTCACCATCCCGGATCTATAGGGTCTTGTAACGGAGCAAGATCGCTCTTGCCGCTCGCAAAGAATTGTAACTGAGGAATGGAATGAGGATGTGGATGGTCTGGGGTGGCAATCAATAGCTGGTAATTTACTAAAAGCACCAAATTGCTACGTACGTCCACAGCATCCGGAAACTTATTTTTAAATTACGACCCGAGAGCCAGAAGCACCAATGCTGGATTGCTATTGCAAAATTTTATTAGCGCGATACCTCCATGTTGGTCAATCAAATTAAT
>JARJDT010024277.1:0-33094 GCA_030264655.1 Leptusa sp. GC000079 | reverse complement strand
GATAATTAACAATTTGCATGTTTGATAAGATAACTAATTGTTTAATTGATCGCAAAGCGGTAATTCAATCAAATCACAAACCTATAAAGGAAATTTGTGGCACCCTGACTTACTTTTTTTGTTTGCGCATATAATATAAATAATGGCAACTAGAAATGGCGTTTACTAATTTATTCAACTTAATTTACTTATTAAGACTTAACATAACACACACTAGTGGTGTTTGATGCGTTATTGGGTGAAGGTCGCGAGCATCTCATCATAATCGTGGCATGGACCTTCGAACAAGACGTTTTCTACTCTACAGTTTTACATTTTCACATATTCACACATTGTTCGTGCATTTTTCGCTCAATTTAATTTGCTTCTTTGCATTTAATTAAGTTTGTTCCCTATTTTTACTTAGTAATTTTTTAAGTAGACATTTGAAGACACCCTGTATGCTAAATCAATGGACAATTTGCTCTTATTTGAGATATTTTGCAATCGCGTTTGTTCTATTCAATGATTTGCAACCACACATAAAGAAATAATCAAACACGCCATCAATATTGACATAAGAAATAATAAATATGTTCCATCAACAAAATCAAAAGACGAAAAGAAGCAGGTCGAAATCTCA
Organism: Leptusa sp. GC000079; assembly: GCA_030264655.1. Classification (NCBI taxonomy): domain Eukaryota; kingdom Metazoa; phylum Arthropoda; class Insecta; order Coleoptera; family Staphylinidae; genus Leptusa; species Leptusa sp. GC000079. The sequence continues at coordinate 32,472 of JARJDT010024277.1, read as the reverse complement.
CCTCGTTTCGTTTCGATTTCGTACGAAATTAAATCATCACCACATCACCTTCTAATTTTATTCTAATGAATGATATAATAATCCTCTACCATTACCATTGGAATATTTTGATGATGATTGAGAGCGGCGCTGAATTGAACGAATTCCAATTATTCCTAACAAGCATCTTTAACATACAACAGAGTAATAAAATGAAAACGTGTCGAAATAACATTAGACCAAAGCAGTTGAAACTGTTGCACGTTGCAATAAACAGATTTAGATTTGACGATGTCAAAAATACACTTTTAAACGAATTAAGTTAATATTAGATGATGATGACAATTAAAAAGTTTCCGCGTTTCTAAAAACTCAAAAACGCTTCATTTTATTATCACTTAAAACGTGAATTTGGATTACTAACCGCGGTAATTCAAATGACATGTATTTCTTCATTTCTCCATCTTTCATTTGCATTTGTGTTTGGATAAGAAGAAAGATGATGGATGTGAGAATATTTAATGATTTACACACGCAACAAGCTTATTTAAAAGACATTAAATTAATTTATGCGGAGACATATCTCTGAAACAAGTTCATTTGCATTATTTTGGCGGTTTTGGTTTCAGTTTCAAACGCCAAAAGTCACTTTCTTTAATAATTATTAATTGTTATTTGAAATTATTAACCTTCAGGGTTTCAGCAAAATTACTAATACAAAGTGAGATTGCATCATAGAATTTCCTCTTTCGAGTCTTTAGCTTATTCACATTTACCAATTTTCATAATTTGTTTCAAAACGCGTAGGTAATGTGACATAATCACAGCTAATGTGTCTCATTAACTTTGATATTTACTCCTCGTTAACGACTTTTGTCATATTGACGAAAACAGAAAACACAAACTGTTCTAAAGATGAGTTTAAATTGGGCAACCCTAACTCATCGTGGCATACAATTAAATTGAAAAAAATCAATGAAATTGCCTTTGAAATTATTTACATTACGCGCATCGATGGCAAGCTGGTACGGTAAGAGAGGAGAAAGTACGAAAGAAATGGCTAGCGCCTTCTACAATTTACAATTCGTTTGACCTTAGTCATCTTACTTTATAGTAATGTCTCTTTAGATTTTAGTCAAATTAAAATTTCTTTGCCTATAAATTCTAGCGCATTGCAATACAATAACTTAACTCGTGCTCCTAAATACGCTTCGTGAATACGAATACGAGATTAGCAACTGTGTTGCGCGCAGTAATAATTTGTTTACTTTCAATTTCTTAATCATTAAATTCAATATCGTATCGCAAAATTACAGGTAACAAAAATCAACTCACCACAGAAAATTTCAATATAAAAATTGGACCTATTTTTGTTCACAATTTAATCAAAATGCGTCATTGCATCATTAAACGCACTTTAAACCTGTTTTATTTTTGGCCTAAACTTTTTTTATTTTTCTTATTATTGAGTTCGATTATTGTTTTCTGTACAAAGTAAAAGTGAGTGATAAGATTTGATTACTCAATCAAAGATTATCAGTAGTACAATGGGATTTGGCAGTTTTTATTATCTCGTAATCCATGATCCATTTAATTTTTTTAATTTCAATTTAATAAATATTAAATTATTGCGTAGGTTATTTGAGATTACTCTCAAAACTCATAAAGTGCGGACGTATATAAATTTGAGAAGTTACGTTACGACCAAACGAAAGTGAAAAAAAAGCCAAGATATGAAGACTCAAATTTTCTTACTTTGCGCGTTTGTTTTTGGAATTGTTAAATTAGATTCTGTTATATACAATGACTGTGGTAATTATTACATGCTTACTCCATCATATTATATTGATGCATTGATTTATTATATTTTAGGATCTGATTATAATCTAGTAGACGTAGATATTGAAAATTGTTCGAGGTATGAAACTTGCATCTTGCATATTGGCACCAAACGAAAGATTCAATTCAAATTGTACGGCAGAGGTAGGCAACATATTTCACATTTTTTTAAACAACATGAAACAACATTTTCAATTTTCAAATACTTATTTTAGAACATATTGGGAAAAAATTCAAACAGACTGTTTTTCTGGTACTGAATTCGCTTAATGTACCACTTCCTGTGAGTCCTTCGGACTTATGTACGCAAATTATTTGCCCGGTTCGTGTCGATCAAAATGCGAGCTTTTCCGCCATCATGGATTTCACCAAAACTCCTCAAGTCCAGTCAGGCGGAAAACTACTGTGGAAAATTGAAAATCAAGACCACGAACAGGTGATGTGTATGGAGATGAAAATGAAATATGAATACCCCAAGTAGAATATAAGTTTAGTTATTTAATTGATAGGATAATTTAGTGTAATTTGTATTATATGTATAGTTAATATTAAATAAATCTCACTTTAACTCAATATTTTACGTCCTAATGAAATGATGGAAATTATGAATAGTAAATGAATAAAGACAAAGTCGAAATGGGTAAATTTTATTATTATTTTCTTTATCATATTCACATCACAGAGAAACAAACATACAATGAGAGAAATACCTCAGTTGTGAATGTTATACATATACTGGTACTTTTTTTGAGAACATGTACATCTGTCACTGCGCAGCTAGATCTTTTTGTTTTATTTAATTACCATTATTAATTAATTAATTTGTTTTTTCATTATTTTTTCACAACAAAGCAACAACTTCATAATACTTATGCGAGTGCATAATTAATAATAGTAGTTCATCATAATCGGCCATCATCGTCCATAGTTCGATCATGTTACAATATTTTTTATTCTTTGATCATCTTTATCATCTCTTCTTATATAGAGTTTAAGTTTAATTATTAGTTTCTCATTATTTTTTGCATCGTTTTTATTAGTTTTATTTTTATATCATTTATAATACAAACAAATCTCAATTATATTTGCTTAAGAGTTAAGTATAGAGCAATACAATGTAATGAACGTGTCGTAGCGCCTCATGACGCACGTCTTTTGCAATTTTGATGAAAAACGAAAATAATCTTTGATGGCTGGCGTAGAAATGAATGAACGAACAGTTCACATGTTACGAGAACGAGCTACACTAGGAATAGACATTCTGAATTTGCAAATGAGAGAAATTAAACGAAAAAAACATTGGATATGTCGTTCATGAGACGTAGTACAACACGATGGGCGAGAAATGCGCGTGCATGTTTTCCACACAAAGTTCGACCAGTCGCACTTTATAAACAATGTCAATGAATAAACAAAATGGCGTTACTTACGCTATTTAAATAGTTTAGATTTAGAAAATGTCAAGAGTTGTACTTAATGGATTTGTTGTTTTGTGTTGGTTGTGTTGTGTTTGATGCTGCGCTGCGCTGAAACAAGCATGTGGACGCATCGAATCGAAAAACGTTAAAGCAGCGCCTCCGATTGTACATTTAATATTTACAAATTTGTTGTCTTAATATACCGCGCGTATTCAATGAAAACTGAAAATGCGTCCGCCTTTTAACATTCATCAATTAAATTTACGTAATCGTAATGTTGTTAAATATCTACAATGATTTTGTATTGTGCACCTGCATACTTGTGTATATTTTAGTTTGAAAGAATTCGAAGATCGAAGAGTTTGTAATTAAATAAGTTTAGACTTTGTTTGTTTGGTTTTAGACAAGATATTACTTAGAATTATAAATATATAATTAATAATAAATATATTCATATTTGTCCAGTTTGGACTACTTTAAATTCACTAGCTGTGTATGTTTTCCGTTTAGAATGAAAGATGTTGTTCCTTTTTGCTACTCCTAACAATTTGTTTCTGGGTGAAACTATAAACTTGAAAGTTTTTGGTTCCATCTTGGCACGACACATGGCCATGCGCTAATTGTGAGCAACTTTTGTTTCTGTTTCGACTTTCTCGACTCGAATATAATATGAAAGAAAGAGTTTTCCCATTTCCATGCATCATATATTCCCAATTATATCTGGTCATAAAATCATTTATGTAGTTTAAGTTACTATGTATATTATTTAATTTAATTACAACATGAATTCATTCAAATGTTTCAATTTTAATTTAATAATCTATGCAGTTTTTTTTGGTAAATTATTAATTACTAATAGTTCGCTTTAACTTCACTTTGTTAATTATTGTACGTAACGTAACTAAACAAGAAAAAAAGAACAAAAAGAAAGCGAAAGAAACGTAAAATATGACTAGCACTTAAATTACAATTACGCACGCGTAATTGTCTTTAATTTCTTTATAATTTAATAACTACAAATACTTGTTTTGTTGAATTACCCATTTCCATCATTCAATTTATCTTCATTTGTTTATCTCTTAATCGTTAATCGTTATCAATCGCAATTGTTCATTTGTTTCGACCACTAATAAATCTATTCTATCTATGTTCGTCAACATTTCTTACATGTTGGCTGTTGTTCAAAAATCTTCATGTACAATTTGTAAGTTGATAAGATGTGCGCGATTTTGTGTCATTTGTTATTACTGATTTCCATGTGTGTATGAAATTATGTGTGTGTTGCTTGAGCGCTTAAGTTGATCAGAGAACAGATACAATAGAATAGAAAATATTTAAAGGAATGTGTGTATATATATATCAGTTTGCTGGCTTGCTATAGAAGTGCTGGCTAAAGCTGCGCGAATTTACGTATTCAATAATAAATGTAGTAGTCCAGGGAGATCGAATAGAACTGAAGAACAGTTGAATTTCACAACTGTGCTTAAGTTCTATTCAATCACAGTTTATATAATCAGGTAAAACGTGTTGAATGTGAGGATGAAGCGCGTTTTTTTCTTATTTTTCTTCTTTGTTTTGAGTAATAATAATGTGATTTATATACATGTTCTTGTTATCATTTGTTATCATCGTTTAAGATTAATTAATTTAGATTTAATTTGTCATTAGCTAATCGTAATCAAATACAATACAATAGGTCCTCTTAAGTTCTTCTTCTGTTCTCAACGTTCAACTACAAAACAACTTCTTACTTCACGTCATCATTGTGTTTCATTAGTTAGTTTAAGTCCTAAAATGTTCATTTCACTTAGATATTTCATTATATAATAATATATATAATATACTTTTTATATATGTTTTATATGTATAAGTTTGTTTTGTGTCCGAACTAAATTTGAGCCCCAATCGCACATACATTGATACATGGTAAAACTAAAACTAATTTGGTTCCAGCTTGTTTTGTTTCGTGTGTGCATGATTTGTTTAGTTTCTCGTTAATTTCAAAATAGAAACAATACTTACTTAATCATTAGTATGTTACACATTAAATGTAAGGTACATATCAATTAAACTAATCAATAAATAAATGCTTCTTTATATCATAGAATGATCATGATCATATCAATGGCACAGTTTGTTCTCGTTAGTTAGATACATTTAATAATTTAATTTTTGGTTTCCTATGTGTTTGTTTGTGTCTGCTGTGATTAAGCGTGCATTGATCATTAATCGTAGAATGAACGAAAATCAATAAAAAATACTATGAAAAATGCTTACACAATAATTAATAATAATAAATGTAACAAATAATAAAAGCACCACGCGCTGCGCTCTCTCGACAGTCAAGAAATAATTAGACAAATACATTTCAGTATTGTATAAGTATAACTGATGCGTTTGCGTGTCATTTCTTTTAAAGTTGAAGAGTTCTCACTCGTTTGGTTACGCCTGACAAAATGAGCATTTTTTTTTTATATATTTCGCATCTACCTAAATACCTATCAAAAACCCGCTCTGGCGTTGAATCGAAGAAAGAATAGTCAAGTCTAATGATATAATAATAAAGTTCATTTGTCCATGCCGTGGTTCTGCGTCGCGTCTGCGGTTTGTTTATTTGTCCGAGCTAGAGGGATGATAGAAGTGTGTGGCGTGTGGGCGTGTTGTGTTTAGTAGAGGCCGCAATTACGGAGATTATTAGCGATGATGACGTCGGTGACGGCGTCGAACACGAATTGAATATTGTGTGTGTCCGTGGCGCAGGTCATGTGGCAGTAGATTTCTTTGGTTGTCGATTTGTTCTTCGCTTCGAATTGCGCCTGGATGTAGGCGGCCGCCTCGCCGTATTCTTGTGCGCCCGCATACTCCGGAAAACATATCGTCAGCGGCGATTTCCGGATCTTCTCCTCGAAGAGATCCTTCTTGTTCAGGAAGAGAATGATCGAAGTGTCCGTGAACCATTTGTTATTGCAAATTGAATCGAATAGTTTCAGACTTTCTTGCATCCGATTCTAAACACACAAATTTCAACAATTAAACATTGCAACTTGAAGCCGCTTCAAGGATAAAATACCGTTGTTTCGTCCTCGTGCAGGACTTGATCGTATTCGCTCATCGCCACACAGAAGATAATTGCTGTCACGTCTTCGAAACAATGAATCCATTTCTTTCGTTCTGATCGCTGTCCACCTACATCGAATAATCTACACAAAAATATTTAATTACTTCCTGTTTTTTTATAATAAAAAAAAAATTCGCGTACTTAAAGTTAAGGTTTTTAAATGAGAAATGCACTTCGACAATGCCAGTGGTTTTGACACGCGTACGCAGAATGTCTTGTTCGGTGGGCTGATAGTCTTTCGCTCCCAATCGATCCAGATCGTCTAAGAAACTGCAACGAAATCAATTAATATCAATAAGAACAATAAGGTGTAGATCGGGCATACTATTTGGCGGAATCGTTCAGTTGATATTCATTCGAACGGCCGAAACATTCCTGCACGCCGGTGTCAGCCCACAGTCGCTTCATAGCAGCCAACAGTTCTTCCGAAAACGGCTCTGTGTCTTCCATCCGTTGAATCACGTCAAATACCATTTTGCCATCAATCTACAATCAATGTTTCAACATTGTACAACTGACGCACTGGCGCGCTTTATGTTTATTCAATAAAATATGTAAATATGTGAAAAGTGCTGAGATAAATTTTTAATTCTTTGTTCGCGCGAACGATTTGAATTTGCACTAGTATTGGATAATCCCAACACAGGACCGGACTTACCACAAACCAAAATAAATATCCAAGGTCCGTTAAGAGGAGGGCCCGAAAATTACTTAAATTGATTTTTTTCAATTTGAATTGCGATTATGGGAATCAAATAAATCCGACCCTGTACACAGCATCCAAAAACGCCAAAGCAAATATTTATGTTATGACTTATAGATTCCCGAAATACATCGCGATGGACGATGAGAAATTTGTTTGATTTCAACGTTGTTAAATCTATCTTGATTTTTGATAAAAGAAGAAAGCAACTTTAAATTTATTTATATAGTTAGTAAGTTAGTAATGTATGAGAAATAAAGAATTATTTTTAATGAATTAATTTGTAAAATATGTTTGCGTGTTTGTTTGAAATGAATAAAGTCTTAATCTTGACAACGGACACCCTAAAAGTGTGACCGGAAAGCAGGAAACAAACGAAATAGGGAATTATTTATCTATCCGATTATCCAAATCCATCGTAAACGTGTGTCCAAGAATGAAGAAGACTATTCAATTGATGCGTGTTTCGTGTCTGCAGACAATTTCGTGAATCGTGAACGCATGTTAAATGTTTAACTTATATTCAACTTATGTTCCTATAGGTCAACTTCTTTTAATTCCATCCACTTCGAACTATACGTGGAATTGCTTTTCGTTTTCTTTTTGCCAACTTCCACGGAAACTAAATTACCTATAGCAACCTATAGCAACGAACATGAACATCGGGAGTCAACAGGTATACGATGCATATAAGGATGACTTTGACTTTGGCACTTCCAGGACTTGGCACTTGTACGTGTTAAGATTCCGGGATGATTAACGCGCGCCAACAACGTCATCCACGTGAAGTCGTGAACAAATTCATGATAGATGGAAGCGAAAGCAAAGAGGCAACGCGAATAAAATGGAAACGAGTGGGAGGCGGGGCGGGAGTGATAGTGAATGTTGTCGGGCTGGGGTTTAGGCTGTTGAATTATTAATAATTCCGGCGAATGTATATCAGAGTAGTCGATCCATGTACGGGGAAGTTCGCATGACTATAATCAATAACAACGCATGTGGTAAACCGAACTCCAACTCCGTAGCAAAGCAATTCAATTGCAATATGTAATGTAATAGGGTAATAGAAACGGCCAGAAGTAGATCGTCATCGCCCTAATAATATTCAATCTTCATCAAACTGAAACTCTATATGCGAAATGAATAATCGGCGCATTTTTTTGTTTTTGCGATTGTTTTTTAACATTTCATGCAAACGTTAACGCTAACAAGACGAAAGTGACATGAAAAGAAAAGCCGAAGGAAAACTACGTGACAATTTGAGTTTTCCCCAAGTCCTGGCCCTTAACTTTAACGCCTTGGACGCTTTTAGACCACGTCCAAGACAAAAGTTGCGCCACTTGCGGCATTCATGAAATATGAAGATTGAAGTTCGGCCCTTTTGAGTTATAAACCTCAGCAAAAATCGCCAAAGCCAACTTGCGCTCAAAGCTTCGATCTTATACAATTTCCGATATGAAATTTTAATCAGTCTCAAAACTAATATTGCATGGTAAAATGCGATATAGTACCTCTCGCTCGTTGTTGCCATAACTGATACTGAGATTGGGCATCGCTCTCAGTATCGCGACAAGTGATTGGATGGTATTGCTGTACACCACCGGCCGATATTGCTTGAAGTCTTCGCTCGTGAAGCCGCTCTCGTGAATGATCCTGCAAACCAAACGCACACAATTCAGATTTAAGGTTCATTAAAAATAACTAAATATTTGAGCATTGAGCACTCGACATCCGGTCTTTTAAACGCTCCAAAAATCACTTGCTCTCTTCAACCTCTTCAACTCAACTTATTCTTAAGTCGAATTAAGCTAACTCAGTTTTCATGGGTTTCATAATAACAAACAACAAGTACATCTGGCAAAATAAACTTGTATTTATATTGAAATGCATTGGACGATGGAAGATGGGAGTGAATTGTTGAGATGCGTATAGTTTAAGAGCACGCATACTTATTCTTATTACATCTTTGTTTCAGTTCTGTTTGTGTCGTCAATTTTAAATTGTCATTCATGTCACTTGTAATAACTACAAACTAAACTAAGAATGAACATCATCAATGAAACTAGAGAAAGAAGTCATGTCGTGACCTACAGTTATTATTATTAATCGTGGCAATTAATAAATAAATAGTTTCTATTTTCTATTCTTAAAGTTGGTTGCTTCCCACTAGTTAGATACTGCGCAGTTTCCAAGAAAAAGAAAAGAAAATGCAGATGGCATGCAACATGCATTCGTGATCTTGATAATAATCTTATGGAGCATGTGATTTGTAGTATAAATAAATTCTAAGCAAGTAACAAGCGCATTGTTATTCTTAGTATGTTATGTCTTGAACAAGAAGGAAGAACAGCAAAGAAGAAAAAAGTAGGAAGCAGTTGTTTGACTTGGGAAAAAATAGATTCATAACTTTGACCCGAAAGTGTGGCACTTTATATCGCCTGTTGGCTTTTGCCTTTGAATCACGCTTCGACACTTATACAAAGTGTCTAAAACTTGCAAAGAAATCATCTACATAAATCATTGAGACACAAACAAATAAAAACTAAACGAACAACGAATTGCTTTAATTATTTAATCAAATTTATATTCGTGTTTTATTTATATTTATATGGGTGAAAAACGAAAGTTTAAAAATGAACAACAGCTTAGAGAACAGGAAATAGATTTTCACATGGTTGTAGGTATGTGGTTGGTTTGGGTTTGGCTTTTCTCAATCTACACGCGAAAAGCCCGCATGAAAGTGCGATACTGCGATATGGAAAATACATTGCATGATTCGAGCGTGTAGATTGTAGCAGCCTGCCGGAGCAGAAACGCGCAAAGTGGGAAAGAGACGGCCGCTTAGTCCTGTTTGCTCCCGCTCCTGGCGAATGTGCGTTCAAAGTTGGAGTTGTTGGCTTGACGCTCGTATTGATCGGCCAGGAGCAGGACGGCAGGCAGGGCACTCGCACAGTTCACTTCATTTTATCCAACATGCGAACAGCCAGTGCCAGCAGGATAGTAAAATCAGAATACAAGAAACTGCAAAGAAGAAGCGAAAGGCTGCGCGCCTCATCCTCGCACTCCTGCAGGCAGCCGAGAGTGCCAACGATGACCATATTCGCTTTTATATTTCTCATTTCAGCCTTGATTTCGCTGCAGGCGCAACACAAAACAAAAAAAAGGACGAGGAGATACAAGGACAACGCAGCTATTTCCATGCGTTCGCATCTCGGACTCGGGAGTTAATGTTACACCCACCCATCTACAACATCTAGCTAAAGTATCCAAGTTGAATTTATTTTCGTCATTTGTTGTGTTTCTATTTTTTGCTTTTTATTCGGTGTCGTTTTAAGGAAAATAACAAAAAATAGGAAAAGTACTTACTTCATTTGTTTGACTATCGTGCTTTTTCCAGACTCGCCGGCACCTGAAATCCAAACAGACCGTGCAATTTAGTTTTGTTGTTAATTATGCAAATTACATTATTAACAATATTAACATTAACTATACTTAACAAAGAACAAAGAAAAAGCATTAAATCAATTGATGAAAATTGATCCAAGATAGGGATAATTGAATGAAACAATATTAAGTCAATTATAGTGGGAACAAAAACAAAAGCACAAAAAAAGGTCATAGTTCATTGGTATACTTTGTTCATGATTTAAGTTTCTGATTGTCTGATGGTGAATTTTTCGTCATGAAATGAGCGATTAAACACTCGGATGTTTAATTGAAAATTTGAATTTGAAAGTCTAGCAAAGTTTACGGCTTGTATAACATTAAACACATGGTTTTGTAAGCATTGCGCAGTGTTTATAGCCGCGGCTGGCTTGGGCCAAACCGGCAGAACGTAATTTATTTAAAGGCGGAAATTCGTCGAGGCAAATCGCCGGAACAAGCAGTGCGCGCTGCTCACCATCAGCCTGTTTACAACTCTCTTATGCATGTTTATGTTGATATACATAAATAAACCGAGTGTTACAAAGTAATACGCTCGCCGACGTTTCCAGTCGTGGCTGCAATAAAAATCGGCAACACGGAAAAATCGAATTACCGTCTTGAAGGATGCGCGCTCCGAGCAAATATTTTCCGACCAACAGCAACGTGTAGGCGATAATATAAATGCACTACGCACATTTTCAATATTGACGTTTTATCTACGCAATATGGTATGAATAGAGCATTAATTCATTCAGCGCGACATACAAATATTGATTATTTAAACAATATCCCGGTGAACGCAAGCCCACAGCCGGCAAATGACGCAATTAATTATTGTTTATTATTTGAAGTATTGAATGGAGCTTAAAAAACGCCCGAAACAAAGCATTATTCGACGATTGTTAAATAAGGTGTACTTTATTTCATTAATTTCCGTGCAAAAAGTTTGTTCATATTTTTACCAGTGAAAAATGCACTTATTTTTCATTAGTGTGAAAATGTGAAACACTGGTTGCCTATAATTCTTGAGACAAATTGCCATGAAATGTCAAAAGGTTTTCAATTAAAAACAAACAATTTGTCAACCAAATCATAAATCAATAGTATGTTAAATTCGGTCTAAAAGTTTGTTCATTTTTCTTTTCACCAATAAAAAAAGTACATTTTTTCACTAGTGCCAAAATGTGAAACACTGGTTGCCTATAATTCTGAAGGTGAATTGCAATTCTTCCAAAAGAAATGTCAAAAAGTTTTCAATTAAAAACAAACAATTTGTCAACCAAATCATAAATCAACAGCTTGTTAAATAAGGTGTAAAAAGTTCGTTCATTTTTTTAACAGTAAAAAAATGCACTTATTTTTCACTAGTACGACGATGTGAAACACTGGTTGCCTACAATTCTCACAGGAAATTGCCATTCTTCCAAAAGAAAGGTTTTCAATCAAAATCAACAAATTTATAAAACAAATCATAAATCAATAGTTTGTTTCCTTGAAATTAATATCAACGTAGCAAAAATATTGTCATCAACTCGTGTATAAAGTGTTCGCTGCTCACGTTCGTGAAATTTCATACTCGTGAAAAACGGGCGACTTTATACACTAGTTGCGTATAAATAACTATTTGAATAGGTAACGAATACGAAAACGAAGGTAATCTCGCTACTTGTTGCACGGCTTCCAACTTCTGTGTCACTATAAAACCGAGCCAAGCCAAGTAAAACAATACATATTTCATTTTCATTGATGATGATACTACGCCACTACGAGTGGATGCTGATGATGATAAAAGTCACGTCTCTCAATTAAGACCATTTAAAACTCTCGGCGTAGCATGGAGAGTGCATGCCGGCAATTACAGCACATAAAGCATGTTCATGACAAAGTTTGCTTTTGCTTTTATCGATAGATGCGCGCATATGATGTTGCTTTTAGCCTTTTAGCTATCCTACTGCATGAAACTATCAAATGAAATTCAGCAAGGAGCAAGCACGCAAACGCCTACGATTCCACCTCAATCAAGTTCTAAAGTGATAAAAACAAATAAGAAGTGCTATAATTGCTCAACTTATTGACCTCCATTTATCTTCAATTCATTCCATCATAATTCTATTAATATTGCACACTTTTAATGCGTTCATGAATCATGAATGAAACTCACAAGACGAACAATAAACAATAACAAGTTAAGTTGAAATCAATAAAATGCTACGTTGTTGAAGCCTATTCGTTGGTGGCTTGACGTTCTCCTATCATCAATTGATAATACACTTACGCTATCAAAGTGCACTTATTTATTTAGTTTTCATAGTTCGATCCTCATTTTGTATGTGCTAATTCCACCTGTTATACAATATCGATCGGAGGATCGCGCGCTGATTTCATGCTGCGCCTTGTTGACGAGCTGGATGCTGACACTTAAACTCGAGCACCCTTATCATCGTGCTTATTATCATTATTCGTGTCGTCGTGATAAATATGCCTCGTAAAAACCGCGCACAACTTAGGTATGTTCATGATGATGACATAATGCATTGTGCTGACGCACTACAAACAACTCTGACTGATTTTGCAATGCTACAATCGGGAAAATTCTTTGCCATTCGACAATCGATTTAGATTTAGGTTTCCATAAGTTCTTCAAAGTCGTGTAAATGTTTTCGTTAAAAACGGCGCTTTGGATAAACAAACAGTGAACGTTGTGACGCTAATGAGAAATCTAAACATAAAACATTCCTCTCGTCCTCGTTTGTTAAGAGGCTCATGTTTTGCTCTTCGAAATGCTCAAAATACCGAAGAGAGAAAAGATGGTCCTGATTAGTCACATTTATCACTTTATCACACTAGTTTCAGCTAGTTTTAATTACAATTTAACCAAAATTCAAACATTTTCAGATGTTTTTGGTTTCCAAAATAAAATCAAAATATTGCGTCAGAGTAGAAACTTGTCTGCACGGAACAAACTTAACATGTGGTCTTCAGATGTCGCCATTAGGGCTATTCGTTTATTCAGTTTGCTGAGTAAATCTCAGTTTTCATAGCAAAATTTTGTTTGCTGAGAAATATAAAAAACGAAACGAAAATACAAAATAACCTGAGATTAACTGAGATTAGCTGAGCAAACTGAATAAACGAATAGCGCTATTGTTATATTGACTACAAAGTGTTCAAAAAGTATGCTTGTTTACCTAATAATAATAATTTGACATCGTTTTTGGACTTAATACTAGCTTCCTTGATGGTCTGATCGATGGCTTTGCTGCGGGCCATGGCGGCACGCTCTTCGGCAGAGACAGCGCAGCCCATGGTCAGTCCTCCTAAGCAAGGAATATTGATGCCTATTCTTCTAATGTTTATTTATATATTGATTTGTTGAGGATAATCCTCAAGTTGCACTTAAACTGCCACTGCAAAGCGCAAACGCCCACTTTTAAACTGTCCTTGAAAAGTTTACCGTTTCACTGATGGATTAATCGAAAAAAACACTTTTAAATTTCAAAATTCGCACAAATAAAACATAAAAGTGCGCTTCATCAGCACTAAAGAAGTAAAAACCGTACGTGAACACAGTTAGTTCGTTGAATGCAGTAAATGAACGTTATGGGAGTCTCGCCCAACTAACGCACTGAGCGTAGAGATCATGCGCCCGCGATGCCTAACGAGGCCTAAGTCACTCACTAAAGCGCGCTTTCAACTCGCTCACCAAATTAAAAGTTCAAATGATATGCGGTTGTTGGGCATTGTTTCAAAGGTTTCACACTACACTGCAATAGAAAATGTCCAATCGCAATTTGGACTCACCGCAAGCTCACAAGCATCAAGCAAACCGCATTTTATCAGCGCCGACACCGAATTATTCACGCCGTTTGTTTCAAGCGATTCTTGGAACTTGGAAAAATACACAAATAGATTTTCACAGTTTCACGTCAAAGACAATTCTACTTTTCGTACGATTTGAGTGAACTTCTAGCTGCAGGTATGTTATAGTTATAGGTATGGTGCGTTCGTTAACGGTTTTAACGAAAAATTGACGCGAAACCGCGCGACAACCAGCGACAGTTGGATTGGAAATTGTCGATTTAATGATAAACACATTATGTACATTAAGATAACGATGAACAAGATAAGTAACCATACATCGTGTTCGCTGTTCATGATGGTTCAACTTTTTAATTTCATGGATTTCATACTGATCTGCAGGGTTCAGTTTAAGGCGCGTCGTAAAATTATTACTTTTGCAATGATAAGAATTTATTTACACAGAAAAAACATAGGCAAACAAATCGAGATGAATTAAATTTTGCTCAAACCTGAAATTTATGTACGCGCTGTATAAAGATTACTAAACAGAAAATGATTGTCTGCATAAGCAAAGCAGAAGAATGACATATGGTCTTCCGCATCTGATTATATCATAGCATAGTTAAAACATTATCTATAGAAAATTCTAATCGCAACAATTGGTTTTTTTTTGTTAATTTAATTTATTTGTTAAAAAGTTCATTGCGCAATTGCAGTGCAATTTGAATGATTCATCACAAGTCTCGGGACTAATTATATAAATTAAATTGTATACGCCATGAACAAAGCAAATGTAAATATACAAAGTGTTTATTTGCAGGTAGTTAGGTTTAGAGCGTGAAATTCATTGGCGCATTATCATTATCCCTATCATAGATCTCGATCTAAATTGCAATCAAGAACTAACTCGAGTCGAGAGTTGTACCTGACCCATGGTGTTTCCTTTTCTTCTTTCTTTTCTGCTGATTCCATTTGTACTTACTTGCGTACTTGCGAGTAATGAGTAAATTAACAAGTGTATGAATGAAACAATTGTAAACAAAATATAGCGTAAGAGTGGGGGAAGTGGCGCGACGCCGGCGATGACTTAATTGTTCTTGGATTATTGCATTGCTCATGCAATACAATCTTTCATAATTACTGCTAACTGGTAAAAAACAAATAATTTCTTTATCTATAATGCGTTCTGTTCTTTGCATCATTTATTTTCTATTTGTACATTAAACAAGTACAAAGCAAATATATTGAATAAGTAGTTAAAGCACTTGAAACTGATGTTAGTTTTAGTTTTATCTTATCACATTTCATGTTTTTGAATTGTTATGAAAGTGTATTGAATTGCACCAATTACACTAAATTAACTGGAAATATGGTATTGAAAAGAAGTGAGGTTTCCTGTTCTAATTTTATAATCGCACGTTCTTTCTTAATTAAATTACAATTTTGGATTTGTGTTTGTGATTAAAACATGCTCACTAAAATTCCACATTCAGAAAATAAACCATAAAAATTATATTTAGCCATCAAGTCAGCATCAAATTCCGAACGTCCCTATGCTTATTGCTTTTCACGTAACTGTGAGATTGAAAATTTTAATGCATTTTCATTGGAACATTTCAAATCCAGCAATTAAATTTGTTCAGAACGAAATTAAATTTTTGTTTTCACAATGACAAAAACATAAAAAGGTACTTCAATTTGCGCATCGCTGAATTTGATTCTGACATTCCCAGAATACAACATAACTTTGCTCAATTCAATTCAACTTGAATCTGAACGTGGAAGCTTTTGGCACTGAAAATCTCGTTTCGTATTGTGATTGTGAACAGTGGATTAGGAAGTTTATGTATTGTAGTTTCATAGTTTGCATTTGGAATTACAGTTTCACGAACTCTCTGATGGCCCGTGCCATCTCCATGCGGGAGTTAATTCCCGCTTGCTCATTTTATTTGGAGTTTGTGTGTTTGTGGAAATGCAAATCAAAAACGGTTAGTCACAAACAAGCAACACATTGCGGTTTCGTGTTTTTATTGTTTTGTTGCCGATCATGTGCGTTTTTGTACCGCCTCAAACACAAACAGATTTTTATTTCGTCTTCATCTTCAGCCTCAGCGATATATGTTTCCATATTTTATTATAAGATGGCGGCATAATTATTTTTGAGCAATAAAATGTAGATGTTGAAAACAGCCAAAAGTCATAATCGTATAAATAAATAATTCAGGTTACTTTTGAAAACAATGCCAGCAGCACAGCACAAATAAATAAAAATAAAAGTTTCACAGGCACCACATTAGTCGGAGAGCAGTAGAAATACAGAATTAAAATTCAAATGTCTAGAATTTCGAACTAGGCATAACACAATTAACCATAACTACTCTCATAGTAACTTATTCATGTCTTTTAATTAACGTAACTTTGGGAATCTCTGAATAGTCTCAATACAAAGTGTTTGCAATATTTTATATGTTCGCATACATACCATGTATGTTTATTCAAATTTATTATGTTTTTGTTTATGTGAAAGTCTGAGAGACAAAAGCTTCCAATTAGGAATTTTAAAACTATTTCTTCCGTTTCCGTAACATTTTGAGTGCCACATATAAACTAAAAAAATCAAAATTTCAGAATATTTCAGAAGATGAAAATTTCGTCAGCACCCCCTATGTACGCCACTGAACTTTTGTATATGAAGTGCTTTATTTAAATAAAAAATAATTCTAAGTCTATGCAAAACATTACCCCTAGACAACAATTGCAATCCAATTAATTAACCGATTGAAATTCAATCTGGCCAATGATTCAATAGTTAAAAACAAAGTGTATGATGCGATAAATCGCAATATGACGCTTGAACTTGAAGCGATAATGAATACCAATAAGAATTATCATTAGTTTATTAGTTGATTACATTAATATTATTAACGGTAGCAAAATTCAATTAATAAATAGCACACAGCACACGTCTGATAAGAATAAAATCGCAAAAGCGCGTAAATTAAATACAAAACTAATACACTTAAGTAATATGCGATAAAAGGTGTGTTTGCGTGAAAATAAAATAAAGTAGCAACAGTTAGCATAAAGTTGTTTCGTTTATTTCAACATTTTTCACATTGAAACATGTGTAGTGTATGATTTTGTGAATTGTGATTGAGTTGCGTTGCGGCGCGGTTTGTTGCATTGTGCGCTTATTGAATTTTGGGTGTGTTCGTTTCCAACTTGTTTCTTGTTTCATTTCAATCCTGCACGTCGCACGTTACATTTGTTACCGCACGCTGAAAACTGAAAACAGCGAAAACGTACAAGAGCGTCGTCACACTTGTTATGTTTCATGTTTCATGTGTTGCATGATTATGAAAAAGAAAAATAACGCTTTTAATTTCGCGTTTTCTTTCAACAATGTTTTGTTGCTAAAAGGACGAGCAAAAAGCTGCTGCTTTGCGTGTAGACAGAGAATTAGAATTTCTTTCAGGTTTCAGCATTTTCACGATGTAACTATGACAATACTGTTAAACAGGGGGCAGAGCAAAAAACGAGCTGTTTTGTAAAAAAATAAAATTACGATTTTCGCAATTTCTCATTGAGTCATTGAGAGTTGTAATGTAGGGTAAAATAAGAGAAGAGAGCCGAGAAGGGTCGGTAGTTGCGTAGATGGCAGCTCGGCGCCGCACCCAGCTTAATCGAACACCCGCCACCGCCATCCGCCGCCGCCCTATGTCATCATGTCGCACACATCGCACACGCACGCATCAAATTAGCCCCGAATGCTTTCCACTTGGGACGTTTTAACGTTGGCTTCGTAAAATGTTGCATTTCTTTAATTTTATTTATCGAGTTGATGTTTATTTAAGTAGGTACTCACCGAGAAGCAGGAGTTTGATGTCCTTGGCCGCCTGAATGCCATCTTCTTTCAGATTCTTCTCAATCTGTTTACTCCTGGCGAGGGCAGCCCGCTCCTCGGCCGAAGACGTACACCCCATCCTGCAAGTACCTTCCGAGCAAAACGTCGCGCCGGCTTTACTTACAACACTCCCGATGGAAAAAGAATTAACTAAGTGCGTGTATCCTGCTACACGGCGCCGCCTTGCTCCTGCTGGTGGCAATTTGAAGCCGCCGTTGTTCAGTCTTCTGTCGGATCAAGAGCACCGCAAACGAAATTAATCCTTTTCGCAATTCGCAAATCAAACGCGCACTTTGCAGTCGGCCGCGCACACCCCTGCTCGCTGCTGTTTTCGAAGCGCACTCGGTAACAAAACCTGCAGGATTCACTCGCCACTCCGCCACTAACTATACGGCGATGCTCAGATAAGCAGGAATCCAATTTTAGGCAGTGGAGCCGCGCACGTACATCATTCGCGGTTTCTCTGCGACGAAACGAACCAGCTAGAGAGGCGACAATCGACACGTTTTTCGCTTTTTCGCTATCCGAATGCGTGTATCCAAGTTGGCGGTCGTCGTTTTCGCCTTGCAGAGCGTTCAGCGGAACAAGCGGAGCGCAAAGGCGTCGATGCCGCGGCGTCGGTCAATACGCAAGCGTCGCCTCCCACAACAAACGCGCACCCGTCCTCGCAACTCGCACTCGACGACGACCTGCTGCCTGCTGGAAGCAACAAAGAACGAATATGAAAACGTAGCCCAAGACGTGAGTTGAAGGGGGATGAAGAGTTGAAGAGCAGAGAAAAGCCGCGGGCCTTTTTCTTCGCCGGATGATTGTGGATTGCAATTATGGTGGAAAGCGGCGGAGGCGCAGCAGGAAATTTCAAATTGCGCGCATTGGCGCCGATGCCATTACGAACAACGCAAACTCGGTGTTCTTGCACAGAAGCACCGCACACCCTAACTAGTATCCCATGGTGTGGTGAGTCACTTTTTAAAGGAAAGGGAAAATTGTGAGCGGAATATTTCCAAGTTCAATTTCCACCTGCAACCTGCAAACTATTCAAAACTCTCAGCGCCATCTCCACAAGACTACAATAACTGAACTAGTTTCGTGTTCGTGTTCCAATCTGTGTTCCAATCCTGGTCCAATCCTGTGGTCCAATCGTCATTTTCCGACAAAATTAATTGAAATATTTAAATCAAATTGTTTATTTTTTTGAACTCTTGAAATCAATGTATAATTTCATACAATAATTAATTTAGAAACAAGGTTACAGTTGTTAGGATGTTATTAGGAATTTCGGAATGAAAAAAAAAACCAAAAACTAATTTAGCCGATTGAAAACTAATAATTTAAATTTAAATTGGGAAAACAATTGTTTCAAACCACAATCAACACATTGTAACTTATTTAAACAATTTAATAATTACGTACGTTGACAATATTTATTTTATTTGCACATCTGCACATTCACTTCTTGCACATGGCTTTCACGACACGACTTACCACAAACAAGCATTTATCTTCTTTGAATGCAAGCGCATGCCGCATGGCATTGGCATCCCGCATGAGATCAGTCCAGCATCCCAAAGTAGCAGAAAGTGTGGCAGGGGGAATAAGAGCAGATGTTTGGATTTACCACTTTGAGGTTTAGCGACGACTGGAACGAGAAAAGTCGACAGAATACGAGCAGCGAACGAGCGAAAACAAATAAGAAATGGGAAAGTTTGAATGTTTTAAAAGTTTGTAAAGCAAGAACAAGTTGAAAAGTTGGTGGAGTTTTTATATATTTAACGCAGGTTAAATTTCCATTCTTATATCATATCATAATCTTTATCATTATATCGTTATATCTTATCGTTATTCATAGTTTTATCTGTTCTACCTCTGCCTATGTAAAAAAAATGTTATTGACGCATTAATGCCTCGCCTTTTTTCGCGAATACAAATCCAAAACTAATCGAAGTGAATTAAGTTTTGGTTTTCGCTTCGGTTCCCCAGGTTAAAGTATTAAGGCGTAGGCATTTAAGTATGTACACTGTTATCAGTTAGTTTAATTATTTCTCTTTCTCTGTTCTGTTTGTATGAGATTGTAATGAAAAATTGTTAAAGAGTAAATCGGAAACTGAACTAAACATAAATTGTACAATAACGATGACGATCACGTTCACGGGCACGGCACATTGACAATAAACGCTTGCGCTTTATTTTTACATTGTTAATTTGAAATTCTATTACTTTTATTTTCACTTATTTATAAATTGTCGTTTCACGATTAGATTTCATTAATTAAGTCAATAATTGGTTAAGAAAACAAATACTTATCACAATAATGTCGCCGTTTTTTTGCTTTTTCATATCAAGTACTCCAAACTTGAAACGCTCTATGTTCTATGCAATGTTAGTGTTTTAATATATCAACTACCAAAAATAATTTTGATTCTTTTACACTTCTTTTTTCATCATCATTCTTATTATAAATCATTTCAATAATTAGCATTGCGCGATGGCGTTAAACAAAATGAAATAATCGCGATATGTCGATTACATTTTCTTTATACATTTTATAATAAATAGTATTATATGCGTTTGCAATATTTAAGTAAAATTGTCTGTCTGCTGTGGCAATGGACATGATTATGTTGCAACCAATTTGTGCAACTTAACAAGTCAATTAATGTAAATCAAATTATTTCAAAAATTCAATCATTTAAAAAAGGATATTAATAGAAATATTTCATAAAAATAAATTTCTTAATTTAATTAATAAAGTTAATTAATAAAATCAGAAATACAGCGTGCCGTTTTAGATGTCCTTACATAATGTTAATTCAATGAATTAGAATTATGTAGGGTCATAACTTTTTATTAATCAAACAATTTTTCGTGAAATAAAATTATGTCCCAACACAATTTTAATTTAAAGTCTAGTCAGTAATTATTTTTATTGCAAATATATTTCTCTTTACTTTTATGATGAGAATTAAATTTATGTACATACTTAAAAGTAAAACGGCGTGCCATGCATGAAAATATTTTGGAAAATAAATTGACTGAATTTATAGAAACAAGTTTTTGTTGATCTGTAGTAATATAAAATGTTGTTTAATGTATACTCAAATCTGGAAGTTTCCAGCAATAAATATTTATGTACATTGTGTTTTTAATTTTACTGTGTTTATAAAAATGCGTTGTTCCGACTCTGTTCAATTTTATTTTTTGAATTATCTCTTTCTAATTTATTAATCTTATACTTTGTTCGCTAAAATTTCACTTGTTTTTAATTTATCATAGGTAATTAATATAATTTATGCGACCACTTATCACTTTCTCCCCATTTTGAGGACATTTTTCAAAAAATATCAAGGAATCAATGTGTTATTGTTATTAGGGTTACAAACATAATAAAATAAAAAAAATACAAACAAAAATTTATTCTTACTTCATAGTATTCATAATATTGAATAATATAATAAAATAATGATAATTGTAGACTTGTTAAAATGTTAAACGAATAAAATTCGAACTATAATTGGATAATCGCATAATTGCAAGGAAAAGATGTGGATTAACATCAAGAACGATAGAGAAAGAAAGTATTTACAACTGAGTGTGTGTCGTGTCGAAATTAATTAAACTAAAGCGTAAACAAAACAAACTAAACCAACGCGACTGCAATTGCATGACAAGTGGTGGCATAAAACTATGTGTTATGCGATTGGCAGTCTATGTATGTCGTCAATTAATTAATAAATCACTGTAACTTGAAATTTATTCAAATTGAAAGCAAACACATCGTCGTCTTCGCGTGCAACGTCTTTGTTCTGGTTCGAACTGGATGCAGCAATGCATTAAATGGTACGCAAGATATATTCGTAGAGGGATTGCAGTAAGGGGGCAGCATCGGCCGATTCAGTGTCGGTGTCCAGCAGCTCGGGGATGGAGGCGAAGGCACTGGAGCCGATGCCGGCGGAGGCCATCAAGCGCACGAGTTCTTGTGCGTGCGCCATTGCTACCTCCAGCGGTGGCTTGCATGGTTTATTTGTTGTCTCTACACCAACAATAAAACAAAACTATTAGACTTTCATTTTTTATGCATATTAATTGATTAATATAATGAATTATTCAAATAATCCAATGATCGACTAAAAATGCAAAGTATAAATTTTTTAAACTTATGATTTGTAATAAAACAACAAAAGTAAGTTAATCGACCACACTCAATCAATCACGTTAATCGACTACATAACCAACTTTTCAACTCTTTATTTTATAAATAAGTTAAACTAAAACTTAAATCATAGAAAGAAAAACCATTTCCAAATGAATGTACTGAAAGTAGTCAATACATATATTTAAGAAAAAATAAATTTCCGAATACCTCTGAAAATGGATTTTTGGATCATATTTTAATTTCCATTTCCAATTTTGGGTTTGAATTTATATGTAAAACATTTGATGGAAACTTTTCCTTACATACAGTATAACCGAAACAATTAAAGCCGATTATCGATTGATCGATTACGATTGTGCCCTATTTCTATTATAGACTGATAGAAAAAGTGGTTACCTATTAAAATTGCTGAATTTAACGCGGCATAGACACGTTCCCGTTCAAGAGGGTCCAATTGCCAACCAACAGGACTCGCCCACGGATTTGAATAAGCTAATAAACTAAATGCATCCTGTAACAAATGAAGAAAACAAGCCAATTAGTTTACGTCCTTTTTAAAAACATTTGAAATAATAAGTAATTTTACCAAAACAATGTCCATAGCAACACTATTTTCATCAGCATTCACTAAAGCTTGGCTCATCGCATACAACTCTTTGCCGAACTCCAAAATCCGATGCACTTCCGGTTTACAACTGCTTCTATTATACGGCCCGTCGATATCTACAACAATAAATTAATGTGGGAATAAGTTGAAGCCTACAAGTACCTTGATCAACAATGTTCATACCCATATCTTCGTCTTCGTTATCAAAACTATCGAGTACGGTTGAGTTGGCCGGCGTGTGACTGTTTCCGTTTTGATAACCGTTCTGACTCTTGCCGTTCGCAGCCGAATGGCCGTTCTGCTGCGGCTCTTCAGAGGTGTCCATCTCGACATCACTGTCCGCCGGTGGCGGCTGTATCACAGGCATTGCACCGTTGGCGTCGCCGGCGCCGTTCGCGCTCGCATTGCCATTGAGCGCCAGCGCGCCCTGATTCTGATTGTTCATCTCGTCCACGGACGACTTGTTATTGCTATTCGTGTTGGTGTTGTTGAAAGTCTTCGTCGATTGTATCACCGACGTCTGGATGGGACTGTTGGCTCGTGGTGGCTGTGGCTGCGTCTTCCGCGTGCTTATATCGACGTCGGTGCCGTTCACCATTTCGATGAACTGCCGACACTTGAGCATGAAGAGGAGATTTTTGTTTTTTTCTAACAGGCCGGGATAATGCCGACTTGTTTTGTCTATGGCTTCGCCCATTCTACCATGTAAAACTAATTTCAGGATTTCTACCATAGAAAAAAGAACGTTAAAATCGATTTCTTATGTAATTTATTAGTGAATGGAAATTACTTTGACGATTTTTTATCGAGACGAGGTCTTCGTTAAAGGGTTGGTCAGTCGCTGTGGCGAACGCTTCGGCTGTGTTGCAGAAACCGTGATGGATTAAGTATGACGATACCATTCTAATGACCAACAATAAAATATAAATATTGGTTGAGTACTTTCACTGAGGGGACACGAAGGAGAAACGGTAATAAGTTTACTTGTTTAAGACGGTTTGCCATTCTCCTTGACTTTCCGGCACTGGAAATTCATAGATGGAGAGACGCGTCCGCGAACGGAGCTCGCGCATCATGTCTTCAATGTCGAACATGAAAGGCTCTTGCCCGAAGTTCGCATCAACGACTTCGCCGGGCGTTTGCAGCCCCACGGTTGGATATAAATTAGGCTAACAGACCCACAATTTATTCCCAAGTTTCACAATTATTTCACAAATTTTCAAAATCAAATACCACTAAGCAGGGGTTGCCAAAATAGTTTTGAAATAGAACATTACTTCAAATTCTATTTCAAATAAAAATATTTAAATAGTTAAACCTCAGTCAGTACCGAGGTCTGTACTTTATATTTTTTTAGAAAATGTATATATTTAAAATGAATCTTTATACCTACAATCATTTTTATATAAATATAGGGTTTCACGAGACAAGAATTCTTGTCTTGAATTGCACTTCTTGTCTTGCTTCGAAATATCAAGACAAGAAATTTCTTGCCTTGCGTTCATTTATTTTCTAGAAATGTCTTGTCTTATTTCTTGAAAAACTTAATCTTGTCTTGTATTATTGATTTTGAAATTTTCTTAGTCTTGTCTTGATATTGACGAAAATTGAAGACAAGATTTCTTGAATTCAAGAGTCTTGTGAAACCCTATATAAATTTTCGTTGCATAAACTTTTTAAAATTGTTAGCTTCCGAAAATAATAAAATAAATAATAACAATTTAATATAGAAATATTTCCACTTTGAATTGATTCAAAAAGCTACTTTGAACCAAATACAATTATCAGAATAATTTTTGATAAGGATTTGAAACAAAATAGAAAAATTCTATTTAAATAGATATTTCTATTTTATGTTCGGCAAACCCCGCTAGTAAGGTAGTAGTAGTTACGTACAGGTAGATCTGTGAAAGCAGTACCCAAATGATGTCCGTTTTTGGTATAAAAACAAGTATTATCAACTAAATTGACGCCGCAGCCGATGACGTCGCCGGTGGTGAAGGTCGGCCCATACGGCTGACCCGTGCCGGAAGAACAAAACGAATGGCCATCGTCACCGTGATAGCCATACGAATGCTTATCCCATCCTGGCAGCCGATTCATATTGACGCCCTGTGCGGAGAGCCCAATGCCCATGTAACCGTCACGGCCTTTGCTCACGATGCGCACCTCGAAGTAGTAAAGGCCGCAGGCGGCCGGGATGGGATGCGTTGCTTGGACGCTCGCCGCGTCTTTGTGCGTTTTTCCACATCCTGCCATCCCAACAACAACAACAATAATCAAAACCATAACCAACTTTCCTCAAGTTTTGAAAAATAAATTTGAATGTCGTGAAGTTGAGAATAAAAAATGATGCAACTGATGAGGATGAATGAAATTGATGGCTGAAGAGTACTAGTGAAGAGTGGAGGGAAACGACCTTAGTTGGCCCTAGGTTCTGGGTCCTTCATCCCTAAAGCTGACGAAAAACAAACCCAAACCAAAGCGTCTAGACGCGAGAGTGCAGACGCGGGCGTCGAAAGACAAAAAACAGCAAGCAGTCACACGGAGTGAAAAGTTCAGGTGGCATGAAAACGTAAACGAATAAGTTCGATCGAAGCTAAGCAAACCATTCTTATTTGTTGTTTATTTGATGCAAACTCGAAAAGCCTCTAGAATTTCAATTAATTTTTCCTTTGGTTCCGTTCCTTATGTCTAAGTTTAATGCTAACTTAAATCATTTTATTTAAATACAAAGCAGCAAAGTACGCGAAGCACAAAGGTATTGGCACTTGGAACCCATGGAGAATAAACAGCCTTGACCCAAATGGGCACTGAGCGCATTGCCGTTTTACTGTTCGGTAAGTTTGTTCTCTGATGTGACTCTGACTGTGTAGATTCAATCATCAAACTTGTGGGTGTACACAAATCATAGCAAACAATGGCGATTCAATGGTTCCGTTAACTTTACTTCTTTAAATGTTTATAATTTTATTCTCTACGTGTACGTGTTTACTGATATGTTCTCATAGTCACTTTTCATATCAATTCATTGTAAATTTTACTTCTTCAAACAAATTTATCTTACAACATATTTCTGTAAAATACTTATGTTGGGTGTTTAATTGTAAAATTACAGTTGAATTAGTAAGAAATTTGCCACAAATATGATTTTACAGCAATGTTATAAAAAAATACACTGATTTGTAAATATTTTACATACAAAAAATATTTCAGGTTCAGGAAACAATTGCATTTGTGATGTAATTTTCCAAGAAAATCACATAGTAATTTTTTTTCAGTGTATTTTAGTCTAAAATTAGAGCAAAAGAAAGGATAAAGGAAGGGAAAGTTGAAACCCTATAGTCCTTGGTCCCTGTGTTATGACGTCAGTCAAACATACAAGTCGCGTTCGCGGTTGAGCTCACGTTACGTATTGAAAACCTATATGTTGAAGGTTGCTAGTGCTACACAGCGACATATTTAATAATTAAAGAAGTGACATGTTCATGTCCAGGTAATTTAATCGGGACTGAGACACTGCGAGACACAATTCACAACAATGTATGAATAAATATAATTTATTTTCGCAGCACAATGTAAACACAATGTAAATAATTCTTAATTGGTGCAAAACAAAAACCTACGCGTGATTTCCCAACACACTCACTCCAGTTATACAATTTGAAAATTAGTGTTGCATATTAGATTTATTTGACCATGGAAAATATTCTTTGTTGCAAGTTGCAACACTCGCAAGAAATACAACAAACACCCAAATACAAAGTTACATAGTGCAATAAGTAAGCAATGAGCAGCGATTGCCGCGAATATGTCTGAATGTGAATATAATTATAAAGTTAATACTCATGTTTGTGTTTACAAATTACAAAATGAAGCAAAAGTAGAATAGAAACACATAGATGAAAAGTTTAAGAACGATTTCTATTTTAAAGCTAGCAATAAGCAATAGGCATAATAAGCTTGAGCTGAAGTGTGAGCCTAGACGAAGAGGCCACTCGCCATTCCATTTCCATTGCCACACGGTTTACACGAGCAAACCAACAACACGTGCGTGCACATTTCAAATTTCAACTCAGATTTTTCTCTATTTCTATTTCTACGCGTCGTCTCAAAACAACTAACAAACAACTAATTTTATAGTGTCGACTCACAAAACAAACAACGTGTTAAAATTTAATGCATAAAAATTGGCCAAATTGCTAATATTTGATTATAAAGCTGAAAACAGCTGAGTGAATCAAGCTGCAAATAACTAAATTATGCTCAAGTCGAAGGCAGACTAAAAATACTTCGGTGTGCGCACATCGTTCACACATAAACAGCAAACTTTTCAACTTGCATTGCAACAGGGCAAATAAACACTGATATCTAACACAAATCGCCAAGTCATAACAATAAACTCCTTTCAACTTATTAGACAAACTAAAGACATTAAAGGGGTTTGAGTGGTTTGAGCAAAAAAGAGTTGCTCAGTTCTTTGGTAATTTAAGAATTTCAGAAAAGTGCTATGAATCATAAAGATTGAGTACAATAACTGCACGTTTTGCGCATTCTTCTGCAGTTACAGTTGCAATCGCGCAGTAAGCAGGTTGCAAGTCATGAAAACAGAAAACCTTGCAGCACTATTGTTCGCTTGTTTGTTTTCATATCGCAGCTGAGACTGTAATTGTGCAGATTGTGGAAACGAGAAATTGAAAATAGATAATGATTCTAATGATCTAACACAGGCACAGCAGCAGCGCATTTGCTTCCAGTTTCCATGCTCCCAATAGCAGTTTGCTTGCGTCTACGCTACGATCACGGAATTTTCTATTATATTTTATTACTCTATTTATAAGTTTTATAGCAAAATAAATATTTTAATAATGAGCCACTTTTGCAATTTTAAATTCGATTTCAATTCGAAAACAAGTTCGGCCAATGTCCATAAATGATATGTCGTCAATTAATTCATGTACACGAAATGAAGGCAATCAAGGACCTGACCTGTCTTAAAACGTAAAGCAGACAAAACAAGCCGTGACGACTTAACGATAAACAATGCCAAAACACAAACAAACACCGAGTAATGCTTCAAATCCGAATAAAATGCACGCAAAAAGTTACTTTTAATTTATTTTTAAGTTGTGATTGAACAATGAATCGCATAGATTTGAATATTAAATCATTAAGCGCATTAAATGTAATGATTGGCAATGATCTGCGATTAGCATGCGAAGCGAAAACGATCGAGGAACGTAGAATCGAACCAAAATCGAAGCATCGCGATCGCGCAAATTAAAAGCAACGGAGGTCACCACCGCATAAACATGAAACAAGCATGCCTTGATTGTTTAGGACGGTTTGTTCCTTGTCGCTCGACGTTGTTCTTGTTCATTAGTTCATACGATTTTGCCATGGAAACAAGGAACACGAAACGGGTGAGTGTGCGTTTGGCGTTTTGTTTGTTGCCATGATGCTCTGGTGTGCATTGGTGTGCTCTGGCGTGCATGTGTGCGCGCCCCGTGTGTGCTCCCGACCGCACCGCGCACTCCGCGTCAATGCTGGCGATCAGCTGATCTCTTTGTTTGGCTGCATGGAACGAGATTGGAAACGCACAGCGACAGCGCTCCGAGGAGAGCACATAATCAAGCATTTACGTTCGCGAACGGTCGATGACATGATTATTTTTGTTTTTGGTTTAAGTTTAGTGTCGACTGTTTAGAAGGCCCTGGAAACTGCAAGACTTGCGACATTCATTCGTCGTCGTGACGTAGTCGTCGACGTTTCGACAAAACCAAAACCAAACAAGAACTTGACTTGACCAATCGAAAATTGTTTCTTTTTGTTGTTGAACAAAACATTGTCAAACAAATGAAACTCCGCAATTTTCAGTCTGTCACCTATGATCTTTGTCTGTCACTTATTTATGAGAAATGAATGTTCGGAGTTGGCGAGAAGTTGATGGCAATAAAAAATCGAGTGACTCTGTTGTCTTTACCTTTGTAGTGAACTCGTAGATTGTTCTGCGATAATCCAATGTAGTTGTACTTCTCCTTGGGACTCCAGGCGCGCGGCAATGGTGTCTTCTCTTCGTTGACGGCCGGATACAATTTCCTTAACAGATCGTCAGGATGCGGTTGTTGTTGATCATTTGTCTCCGAGTTTGTATTGTGATGATCCATTACAACACCAGCACCACGGCCACTGCCAACAGCGGCCATTTCTGAACTCCCTTTCGCTTTCTCTCGCACACTCACTGCTGCGCCAAGCAGGCGCACTCACTCCTTCACTCAAAACGACTGCATGCAACTTGTTTCTACACTGCGACTGCACGAATTACGTCCATTCCATTTCCATAGGTGTAGATAGGATACAAACACACATAAAAAGCGACAGCTACGAACTGAGCAACGCAAACGGTCGAACGGGAATGAAAACGAACAAACTGTGTCTGTGACGACGCAGATCGGCTGTTCATTTCTTTGTGTGCGTCGTGTAAAGTCGATGAAACTTGCACGGACACATTCAAAGTTCGTGATCACTGATCGCGCAACCTCAGTTTACAGTTTTCACTCCGCCGTTCTCTTTGCTCGCAATTTTCTATACTCTGTTTGACTAACAGATGGAGTGAAACTATAATTTTTGTTGTTGCTTGTATTTCCTCAATTGCAAAAATAAATGTATGAATGCATGTCCACTTGCTCAGGCAAATATATTGTGTGAGAAATTGACTTAAATATACAAGAAAATTAAATTTTAAGGGCGTGGCCTAGCTACACACGTTCGTTAGACAGACTATACTATACTTGCTTCAAAGATCGACAAAAGGCGCGTTTGTTTATTCCACACCGAGCGTATGCGGCCAAGTTACACGGTTCTATCAGGTTTTATACACAATTTTATATATAAATGTATAGATGTGGATTTGATACCGCGTAAATTACCGTATTTTACCGTAACAAAAATAAACAGTAATGTAAGACTCGTATCTTACCTTACCGCCCCCCACCACAAATAAAATTTAAAATTTACCCATATCAACTTGCAAGGTGTCATTTTTGTGCGTTTTTAATCTTGAATTTTGCATATTTAAAATTCCCGCCTTTTTAAATTACCTGACGGTAAGGTAAGATTGCTCTTGCGGTAATTACCTGGGTAATTTATAATATGTTACGTTACCATCCACATCACTAATAAATTGTATAAACGAACGTCAAAGATGTCGATTGATACAAAAGTGCGCACATAACTGAATAAACGAACGCTCCTATAAAGGCAAATATTTCCATAGAAAATTTAAATAACCTTGGCAACCCAATATACACAAAACTAAGCTATTAAATCGGAACAAAAAAAATTTCGTTATTAACCTAATATTTTATATCCTTAACAATTAAAACTTATCATTATTTGCCTATTTTACAATCTTCCTGGATATTACAATGTTTAAGGTCTAGGTTTTTTAGGCAATGAACCGAATGCTGAGATAACAGTTGCTTTGGTTCCAGTTGCACTGTTTGTCAATGAAGGCTGCACCAAACCGGCAGGTTTTAAATTGCCAACAGAATTACCCCCAGGTTGATCCCATTTGCTCTTCCGCTTCTTTGCATCATCTTCATGTTTCTTTGTGCCTGATACAAATTCCACCTTTGATTTGCGCTCCTTTTCACGTTTGTCCATCTCGGCCTTTTGCACTTTGCACAATTCATCAAAATACGACTCCTTGCTCCACTTAAGTGGATCATAAATTGCTGGTGGATAATTTGTTCCTGCAAATCAAAAAATATTTAAAATTTAACAAAATGTTGTGTTTATAAAGAACTAGTATTACCTAATTCGTTAATACCACAAAATGTAATTAATTTCTCATAAATGCTTGGATTTCTAAAGTCTTTCCTTCTCTGAATGATTTCATTCATGTCTAGAGAATTCTTCTTCATTTTCTCATATAATTTGGTAAATTTCTCCTGTATTTCTGGCGCGCATTGTCCTGATGGTTCTGGAGGTAAATACACTCCATCTTCATCAATTGGTTCTAACTCTAAGGGGGCACTTTCTGCAATTTCACTGATGACAAGTGTAGTGGTTGTGTTTGGGTCATCAGCGTTTTCATCATCAGAGACAATGGTGTCGTCGTGGTAGGAGACAAGTTTGGCAACCCGAGTGGTTATCGTAGACTGAATTGGCGTAGATGGACGGGACGTGGGTGTTGATTTCTCGGGGGAAGTTTGTGGGGTGGTTAATGTAACTGACCCTGTGTTGGTATCATCCTCTGCATTTATTTCGTCTTCGCCTTCGGAGTCGGTGTACGTTGCTGTTAACGACGCCAAAGCCATCGTTACACACTTATTAAGTTTTTATTAAACAATTAATACGTGCTTTATTTGAATATTTTAATTCTAACGAACTTTGCGAACGAAACGATCACAACAAGCTTTTTAGGTTAATTAGGCCCTCCTTCATTTGACAGTTTTATTTGGATGGGCTTTTACAATGGGCTTTTGTAGTAGGTTGGTAACTATTTGGTTACTAAACAGCCATGCGAATTCAAACTGCGCATGTACGATTGGTAACTAAACGGTTATCAATCACACACCAAAATAGATCTTTTTTGTATTTGCTACTTTTTACTTTTCGACTAAGAGAAGAAAATTCTCGTAATCGTGCTGAAATTTGAGGTAGAGGTTTTAGTGGATCTTTACGAATTAAGGTCCCCTGAATCCAAAAAAGTGTTTTTTGTAATGATGTCCATTTTTTCTATCTCCAAAGTTTGCTTGTTATTTTTTATATGGCTACTTTTGTCTTTTTTTCGGTGGTTTTTCGCGAATATTTGAAAAGCCCAAATATTTCGGGCAAAAGTGTCTTCGGGGAACTTAAAGGCAATTAATTTTTGCGTCTTTTTTGTATTTAAGACTGTTCTGTATCTACAATAGTTTGCTTGTTATGGCGACTTTTGTCTTTTTTTCGGTGGTATTTAGCGAATATTTGGACAGCCCTAATATTTCGGGCAAAAGTGTCTTCAGGGCACTTAAAGGCAATTAATTTTTGCCTCTTTTTTGTATTTAAGACTTTTCTGTATCTCCCATAGTGGCCATAGTTAGCTTGTTATGGCGATTTATGTCTTTTTTTCGGTCGTTTTTCGTGAATATTTGGACAGCCCTAATAGTTAGGGTAAAAGTGTCTTCAGGGAACTTAAAGGCAATTAAATTTTGCGTCTTTTTTGTATTTAAGACTTTTCTGCATCTGCCATAGTTAGCTTGTTATTGCGATTTTTGTCTTTTTTGTTTTTTCGCGAATATAAAGGAATATTAAGATTTTTCAACAGTCGAAATTTTCAGTCCAAAATTCGAACCAAAAAAATAAGTTGCTTATTTCGAATCCGGACAACCGGCGTTGCATTATCAACGTCTTTCTGAACAGTTTTTACCTGAAAGATTTGAATTTTTTGAACTTTTTATTTTCGTCGAAAATTTTGGGAAGGTTATTATACACTTACCAAAATTTTCGACCAAAAAATAAAGTTGCTTATTTCGAATCCG
>JARJDT010024262.1:0-18601 GCA_030264655.1 Leptusa sp. GC000079 | reverse complement strand
AACGCATGTGATGTGGATAGGTTTATGAACCAGCACGCGCAAACACTGCAGGGGTGAATAATTGAAAAATGATTTATATTCGAATAATGCAAATATGAAGAAGTTTTTGGCGTTTTTTTGCTCGTTTATGTTGCGCTTGCCGGAAACTGCTTGCTTTACAAACTTGTATTTTGGTGATATTTTATGTACTTTACACCAAGAAATCAACATAATGCGCGAATTTGATATTTGAATATTTATTAAGTGAAAAAGAATCAAGATTTTTTATATAAAAACTCTAATTTCCGACGTTTCAAGAGATGTCAGTAAGGTGTCGCCATTGTATACGAAGCGAAACCATGTTCTCATGTTCCCAATATCCTGCTAGTCCTGTATTTGTGCGAGTACAATAGCGGGGAAACCAAGGAGTATGTGAACTGCAATTACAATTTCTGATGGTTTTCGACGATTTTAGGCTTCCCTTCATCAGGGCCGGGTTAAACGATCGAAGCGCCCTGCGCCAAATGTAGAAAAGGCGCCCTATTTCAAAAACATCTGTTTTTTAAGTTCATTTAGAAGATAAATACGTTTGTTTACTTCAAATTTTGCGCCCTTTATTTTCAAACGCCTCAGGCGATCGCCTATGTTGGCCTTGTGGTTAACCCGGCCCTGCGCTTCACTCTTCAATTCGCCTAGTTGCGGCTGTTAATCGCGCATGAGGCATAGGGGAGTTAATAAACTAGGTTAGCTCATATATTACGAAGGCAGTGAAGAAAACATGCCACTTGCTAAGACTTCCAGGACTATAAGGATCGAGATCGACAATTGGAATCGGACCCTCTCTTTCTGCTTCTTGTATTCTGTATCTTCTGCGCTTTTCCCTCATGTCTAAGTCTAATTCTGAGCTGAGCCGCATGTTGGTTTAACTTAATGTTATGTTATCGATTCGCAATAATATTAAGCATCAGGCGTGGATTCGTTGTCGTTGTTATCAAGGCGGAACAACGCGGAAAGCGTTGAAGCGTTTGCATAAACGGGTCCGCTTAGCGCGGTTGTTAACGTCGCGCGGTTGTAATTACGCATTTTCACCTCAACTCTACTTAATAACATTCATTAAAACACGGATTAGTTTGTTAATACTATCATCTCGCGTCGGGTTTATGCAAGCCGGCAGGCGCTCGACGTTTTCCCGCTTTTCTCCTCTAGCGTTGCTCTCGTAAAGTGTAAACGATGCGGATGGATATTTAACAAGTGTGTGCTCGTATAGTTGGAGTAGTTTCGTTTATTTTTTAAGCTGATGCGGGAATGGCAATCTACTTCAACGTCATCGTTATACGCGCACTCGTTCTCGTTGCGCCGTAACTAAGTTTCGCGCTTGATGGCGGACGAGTTGTATTTGACGGTTTTCCACTTTCGTCCTTTCGTCGTTCAACTTTTTGCGTTTTTCCTATTTGCAGGAGAGCTGATGGTTGATGTTGCAATGTTGTCGCCACATCGCTATACATATAGTACTAATATGTCGGAAGGTAGCTAGGAGAGCAAGAGATACATCAGCGAATTGCATTTCTTGCTACGTATGTATAGGATTATAGGCATCAGGATATTAGATAGTGTGAAAATGGAGTGAGTGTAAGGATGTAAGTCTCTGTTCTCGTGTGCTTGTGCCAAGTTGGATCTGTTCGGTCGGTCTTCATCGAATTACATCGGATTAAGTGAAGAAATTTTTACGCCGTATTCATTTTCTACTTAAGCATTGCTGGATTAACTTTTAATTTTGTTTATAGCCACGGGGATTAATCGAAATATATTAGAGTAGATTAAATGATAAAGATATCGAATTTGTCCAAGTCAAGGAAAGTTTAAGCATTTTCGCTAAACTCTAGAAATTCATGTTGTATCTTGTCCTTGATTTTTCAAGGATTCTTGTCTTGATTTCGAAAAAAATCGAGACAAGATCAAGACAAGACTCAGTATATGTATACAAATCTAGACCAGACCAGATTAAGTTATTCAAGAAATTAGACAAGAAATATGGAGAAAAATCAAGATATTTCAAGAAAGATAAAGAAAATAAATAAAAAAAACGCAAGACAAGAAACTGAAATTTTTCAAGACAAGAATCCTTGACAAGATACAACTCTACACACCACCCTGTAGTTTGTAGATTTCCAGTAAAAGAATTTTATTTGTCACATGTAAATTTTCCTTGACTGATATATGTATATTTGGTGCGAGGCGTCCGCTTTTTCTATAATCTTATTTTTCAATTGTAGGTGTATATCGAAGTGATAAACGAAAACGACAACGTGCCATTGAGCGAGGAAGCCGTCTACTATGCAAGTGTACCGGAAGATAGTCCCCAGGGAACGCCAGTGGCGCAAATCAGCGCCACGGACAGGGACAACGATCCGAAGCAGCGCATCACCTACAAGATCGTTTCGGGTAATCCGGAAGGATTCTTCGCCATCAATGCGAATACGGGTAAGTCTATACGCCGATTTTTACCTATATTCGCGCTTCGCGAGAACTCCCCTTTTCCTTTACAGGGATCTTTTTCGATTAAATAATGTCCTTTGCATCTTCTCTTCTATTCCGATCCGAAGACTAATACTTTATACCTTTTTATACATTTTGTGCGAACGAGGATGAGGTTGAGAAAGATATATAGTTTGTATCTGAGCGCGTATAGTTTTCTTTTTTGCCACATAATTCTTCCTGTTTTATCAACAAAAAGCGCCGGCAAAAATAAAATAAATTAAAAAAGTATGCAACCACGTCTACGCAACAAGGAAAAGAAAGCGTCGTATATAAATAAGGATTTCGTTAAATTTTTATACATTTCTGCCAAGTGCTGAATTGCTTTGACAGACGCAGGCCAAGAAATGCGAGTAACACGCGAAAACAAATGATTGTCGTTTTGGTATTTATAAATAACGACTTTTCTTGGAGCAACGACGGCTTTTCTTTCAGTTGCGCACATATTTTGCTTATTTTACGGCGATATTGGTTAAACAAAATGCGTTTGTCCCCACACTCTTATCTCTCGTCAGCGTGTAGGCGTGTGCGTGTTGATTTTGTTTATTTTGTGTTACGGTTGAATTTGAGTCGGCTTGACATGTATTATAAATAAGCGCGTGGCGCGTGTCGCTTTTTCTTTCTTTTTCATTTCCAAGGTTTTTCGTCGTCTGCTCCTACGTTCTGTTTATTTGTTTGGGCTTCGGTTTTTCGCTCATCGAAAGTGACTATATCTGGGCGGGGGAAAATCCGCGTGAAAGCAAACATTTTCCAATATTTCAATTTCTTATTTTTGTTGTGTCACTATATTTTTTTAATAAACTACAGATAGAAAATGTTAGAGCTGGAAAAAAAATTCGACATTTTATTATTTAGTATTTTTGGTGTTAAATTTTGAATGTGGTCGAAAAGAAGTTTGCAAAAGTAAAAATCTTTTACACTTAAAAGTTACACAAGTGTAGTTACTTTTTGGTATGTTGAAAGAACAGACGGCAAAGTCGTAAAACTAACGTTGTAAATAATGAAATTATTCCAAAGCAGTCCTGGAAAATGCATCGCATATTCGCATGTGTGCATCTGCAAACATTCTATTCCTAACATTGACTACCTACAAAAGCCGAAGACACTTCGTGAAATAAACAAATGTTGATACTAAGGTTGATACGTTTTGCTTGTACCAGTCCTTGCTTATGATAATACTCAGTTGTTGTATGCATAAAACAGAGACCAAGTCCAGATATAAAACGAACCGAAAACCAGAAAAAAGTTTACGCTTTGAATATGCTTCAACTTTTTCATGCTTTTATGAACGCTATGCAGGAAGCATCTTGTATGAATAATATGAGGCAGCCGACGATGGACGTGTTCAATGAGGAAGAAACGCAATTTGCATGGCTTTTCAATCATCCTTCGATGTCTAGTTTGAAGTGCCGTAAGAGTCCTGGGCGGATTGCTTTGGAGATTATAGCTGGGCACTGCGGGTGAAATTTTACGGTGGCAACTTCTTCGATCCTACGCCAAATTCGTTGCGCACGTGTATTTGTTGGTTAAAACTCTTGTGATGATGATGCTCCTGCTGCAGTAGCTGGCCACAATTTTCTAAATTGAAGACTTTTATCGAGTTTCATCAAACTTTTTTATTATTTATCAATCTTGTTCAAAAACTATTGCCGCAAACTGGCGACGTATTAGAATCGTCGCCAGCAATTTCATTCGTTCGTTCTTTTATCTAGCTAGTTTTTCTTTAATTTAAGATATCATTTAGGAGTTTATTATATCAATTAGACGTTGTCGCATCAGTTTCCTTTGTTCTCTTAGCTATGCCATGATTGTTTGTTATTTGTTTTTGTTGAGCGAATTTCCTCCGAACGTCGAAGTTTTATTTGATTTTTATATGATTGTTGTGTTTTTATTGCCTTCGGTTCAGTTTTCGCGCGACGTGATTCTATAAATCGTGCTTGTGATATTATTGGTCAGCGGCTGTCCGATTCTTTCCTGCCTTTCGTTTAGCGGCAACTTTTATATCCTGCGAAAACGAACCAAGCCGACCAACATCAATAAATAAATTATAAAAGTTCCTGAACCGGAATGGACCGCAAACGACATTTGGTCATTCATACCGTCATGTTCGGTAAATTATTTTTTTTTTCGTCTTTACCTCGATAGAAAGTAGGTACTACGGTTATAACCCAAAAGCAGGGCGGACAATTCTTTTTTCAGCCCGATGGCGTTACTGACGTTTACTATTCCGGTTGGTAGATGGCGCTCTGTGCGAAATTCTTTTAAAATATGTTTCACAATCTAATTTCCACATCTAATTTCCTAAATTATAATCAATTTCAAACTCAATAAATTATTATTCTTTACATTCTTGCGTCATTTTGCTAAATTAATATTAAATAGGCAGAGTGATTATTATTTTTGTTTTAATTCAAAGTTAGGTAGGCGTATCGTGTGTCTCATGGTTTGAAACACACAACTTTCTGTCCTAGAGTCACAATGTACTATTTCGTTGCGAACACCCTTTACATTGCAGCAAAATTAGTTGGTACCAATTTTCAATAAACTTCGCACTGTGTCAATTTGCAGAAACGTAAGGAAAATGTTTGTAATTAAACACAAGCACATAAACTAACTTTGCATGAATTGACTGCCAAAAAAGTTGAATAAATTTGTCCGTTTGTTTCGCTCCTGCTGCTACTGCCGTGCAGACATAGAAAATTTAAGAAGATTAAATGAAAATTCATTAATGCAAGAATTAAGTTAACTCTTGTGCTAGTAGTGCATATCCACTTTTGAAATATCTGCAATTGAATTACGTCTAATTCAATTCGCGAATGGGATTTATTTGCGCTAAACATATAACTACATACAACGAAATATACTATACGCTATACTAGAAACAGAAATGCACTTTGAGACTAAAAACAAACAGACCGGGCTCCTGTACCCTAGTAAATAAATTAGCGCGCGTTATTTGCAATTCAACGTTCTGCATACAAGTTATTTGAAATTACAGTTTTCGTGCACGAATACTCTTGACTTATGTGCACAACAAAATCAATATGCTTATGAGATATTTCGAAAGGACTAATTTCCGTTCTTATAACAATAAACTTTTTTGTGTAAAGAATATAATATACAAAATATATAAAAAAGTAAAGGAAAGTACATAAAAATGGCGAGTCATAACATTCAAGTTGGAGCGCAAAAATGCGGCGCGTTGTTGGAGATTCACCCGTTTGATTAAATTTTTATATCGGTCGACCGACGACTGCATTACAGCTTAAATCAATTTTCTTTCCTTACTTACTGCTAGCTGGTAGCTGGATTTTTTCATGGCGCGTATCTTCTGTCTGTTGTGAACAGCATGAAGGGCAAAAGTATCCGCCACTTGAAAGTTATGCGAGTGTTCGGAACGGAAGCAGCAAAAGGCAAGTTTTGTTTTGCTCCTTGCAGAAAGAAGTGAGTGGAGTGGATAGAATATACATAAAACGTGAAACGCAACGTTTCATCCTAAGTTATTCAAAAGTTTTTCCTTTGTTGATAATACAGGGTAATTCGTGAATGCTCGTAGTTTAGCAAACTTTTCGTCTTTCAACAACCTGTAGTAGATACTGTGTGTACTTATTTTTAAACTTTTTCTGCACGGCGCTGAGGAAGAAGGCATTGCGTTTGACTAGATTCGACATTTTCGAATTGTTGGTTGGTTGGTTTCGGGAGATTTCAGTTGTGCAAATTGTCGACATACGCGCCAGTTCGAGGCAAAGAATAGGAAAAGTTTCGCGTAGTTTTCGTCCAAAAGCGGAGTATCTCCGACTTGCACAACACAACGTGCCATGTTTCTCTGCGGATATAAGTATTCCTAGCGATACAGTCGTGTGTTAAACGAGCTAAGGAAGTACAAGTACAAGTGGATAAGAAAAGAGAAACGTGGAAAAAGAAGCCATCTTATTGGCAGATTGTGCTTGGAATGCTTGAAGAAGGACTTTTGATTTCCGATTGAAATTCAAGCTCCGACACTTTTATGAAGCCATTCAAAACGTATTAAAAAGTTTTTATACTTAAAACTAACTCTTCATCTCCCCTATTTTTTTGTTGATTTTCTTCAAACTTTAAACTGACAAAATAATAAATTTAAACCTGTTTAATTTGATATTACAAGCGAATCGAAAATGTTGAAAATTCGTTCAGGGATTTAAGCTTGCAATGACTTTGATTATCCATGGGACATTCCCGGTCCAGTGTGGGATTACACGATGCGTGTCCACAAAGCATTTTTCGTAATGCCTTTTATCTATTCCATCCTGAAACTCAAACTGTGTGCACATGTCCTGTTAAAGGATGCCCAAACCACATAAAGCGTTGGTTTCTGGTGCTATACGCATATAGCGCTGTGAATAAAGTACGAGCAATGTCAAAACAGACTGGAAATCAATTCCTAAACTAATTATAACGCCATTATTTTATTAAGCCCTGCTTTCATTCGAATGACAATTTCGTATTTCACTTTCATAGAATATAAATCATTCAGTAAACAACATGTAATGTAGTTGTTCTGTTGCTGGACTTTTAGCCCAACTGAAACTTGATTAGGACAGAATCAAACACCCTGTTTGCACGTGCGAGCAAGGATAGGACATATTCGCTTAATTAGTATTTGAATTATTGCAGTGTTGATAATGAACGGTTTATTTTATCTACATTTTCCGGTCGCGTTGTATATGCAGATAGCATCAGAATATCATACGTTGGAATAACGTGGTTGGTTTAGAGCAGAGATGCGATCGAAATCGACGACCGTGGAACACTAACGAAGCTAAATGAGTTATGCGGTTATGGCAACGACACATATTTTTCGGCGATATTTATCGCACGCGTCGTCGACGGTCGACATCGCGGAAATTAAACACTGCAAAAATCACGAAATTTTTTTCCACGTCTACGTCCACGATAATAGAGTGAATTTTATTTGCTCTGATTGGCGCACGCAAATTTTCTCGAAAATTATAGTGTTCCCGACTTTAATGTTGTTCAACGGTAGAACGACGGTACGGATGCGAAATTTCCATGCATTATTTCCAGCATGTGTTTGTTGCGAAAAGGCAAAGAAGCCAACTATACACTCTCGAAAATTGGCATTAATTTCCTGTTACCGTAACATCTAGCCGCGCTAGAAGCACAACTAGCAAACATAACTTGGAAGTTCATTATAACGAACACGCTGCCAACTTTCAGCCACTGAGTTTACGAAAACGACAACCCAAACCAAAACTATCATTAATAAAATACGTTTAGTCCTTCTGGAATTGTTCACAGAAATATATTTTAAATTAGTTTTATTCATTCATTTTTATATTTTGAAATATTTTATTGTCGCTAGATTATAGTGTTAGAGGGGCGAAACTCGGGATTCTAGAAAACCGCATTGTAAGTTATTCCCATACCGCCCTTAATTATGCATCACGTGAAGCCATTATTTCTTCAAGAATATAACTCGATTCTCCACTTGCGGTTACTATTATTAGATCTACACTTGTATGAAGTATGAAGGACAAGTAGAAGTATAGTTAGTGCCTGTACGGTGTCTTACATACCGGATGGCTAGGAAAATGCCACCATCACGTCAACCCAAGCAGCGCACGAAACACGAATGTTTCTCACTTTTCAGTTTTCCTTCAATACTCATACGTATTCGAATTCGTGCCAGTCTTTCCTTGCCAGTTGCCAGTTAAATGAAAACTGATTACAAAAGTATAAAGTATTCGTTACTTGAAGCCTTGCCGCTTGTGGTCTTTAATGCAAAATTGAACATGCAGAATATAGACGTCAGAACCAGAACTTGCAGCTACAAAATGTGCACGCAAAACGCGAAATCTTCAAAAGCCTTCCTGCTAAATTCATAAAGCTTCCTTCAATCGAGTTTCAAGTGCAATTATTCACTAGCACTACATCCTCACTTTTTTCCCAATATGAATTTAAATAGTTAATTTTCA
Organism: Leptusa sp. GC000079; assembly: GCA_030264655.1. Lineage (NCBI taxonomy): Eukaryota > Metazoa > Arthropoda > Insecta > Coleoptera > Staphylinidae > Leptusa > Leptusa sp. GC000079. The sequence goes on along the minus strand of JARJDT010024262.1, from coordinate 10,112 downwards.
ACCTATGTGCGAGTTCAAAACTATAATAGTAGTATATGTATAATGATACGAGGGTGGAAAGCCCGTGTTGGCTGCAATCATTTTTATTGTTATCAGTAATTTTCAAGATTTTTTCATTGTTTTTAGTTTATTAATTAAATTACCAGCGCGCCACGGGGAACTACTTGACAAACTGGCGTTACGGGCGCTAAAACGTTTTACCGCCTTAGAACTTTAAAATGGCACTTACCGCTGGCATAGTAGGCAAAAAAATAAATGGTATGTGTATTAGTCGATAAGATGTAAACTTGAAAAGGAATTAGGTGATTCTGTGTTAAATGTTTCTGAAACGGCTTTGCAATTTAATATCGCGGTTTACGTTTACATTGCTCAACTTTATCGTTTACGTATAATACACTTTCCGTAACAATAGAATAAGTTTGAGCTTGAGCTTTTTGGCGAGTAACATTTTGTCCGCAATCATCGTTTTCGTTTCGATTTGGTCGATTTGTTGTATTTTATATGTACAAATGTGCTTTTTGGTCTGCTTGGCTGTTCTTTTTTATCGACACAATTCGACTTGGAGATTTCGAATAAGTACAAAGTCGAAGTCTTTGGTCGAAGGACGAACTTTAGAAGCCATGCAACTCACTCAGTTCTCAGTTTGTGGTCGTACTGATTGTGGTAACACGATTGCCTTGGTTTACTGAAGTTGCGGGTGGTCGGCGTTGAGTTGGTTAAAACCTTTCGGAATATTTAATTTCTTTGCCTTTCCTGTGGTTTGGAAAAACTCTCAAGCTCAAGCAAAACTCTCTCTCTTAGTTAATGAATCTTGCATTTTTTTCAATTCGAATTTTATTTTAATTCACCAAGTTTTTTACTTATAAAGTCCTCCGAAAGAAATTGCTTTGATGAAACTTAAAAAAAGCAAATTTAATTTATGATTAAAATTGATTTTAATTTCTTGTTGCAGGAAATATTACAACTACAGTGAGACGACTCGATCGAGAAACCCAAAACGAACACATTCTCGAGGTAAGTAAACCAACTATAGACGTTATTTTGAGCAAGATAAAAGAAAACAAACGCTCGAAAAAAATTACCAAACAAATTTCGGGCATCGTTTCATAAGAGGAAATTTCGAACACTCGACAAGTTGTACACTTGCACTTTCTAAGCCTAAGTAGAAAGAAACACATATTTTTCAACGCAACCCAAAAGCAAATTCAACGCCTACGGTTAAGCTCTAACATCGCGCCAGCAACGAAAGAAGTCGTAAAGAAAAAAACTTTTGCATTTGGAGCGGAATAAGTCGCGCACACACTGCTTTCTGGGCGCGAATACAAATGAAAAATTACACATTTTTTCACTCCGAATATACTAGACTCGCGTTCTTCATGCGTGTGTACATTCAAAGGGACGCATTTAAATGAAGAGCAAAGAAAGGCAGGACGCGGAGGAGAGAAAAAAGAAAGCATGGATGAGTTCTCTGTCAGAATGAACACGCGCGCTTCTTTTTCTCCTCTTGAAGACCTTTTTTAGGATGTATGGATATTTACATGTGCATAACGTATTTGTAACGTGGTCGCACTTTGTAAAAAACATTTCCACCAAGAATTTGCATTTTCTTTTTTATCAAGAGTTGAGCTTGGGCACACATTTCATTCGCTGTTTGTGTATTTCGCAGCACGAGTATCTCTGCAAATTATTTTTTATCTCATTGTAAGCGAGTCGGCGCTTTTCATTACGCCGACTGTTAGCATCCAATTTCAATAATCAAATTCCTCTTGCAAAACCTACGCGCACGTAAACAATTAAACAACAATATTGAATTTCCTTGCATGTTAGTCAAAAGAATGTTAGTGTTTAGCCAACATAGTCCACTCAAATCACAAAAGCTTGAAAGCTGCAAAATATGAGCGAGCGAGAAGTTAAAATCCTCATTTTTGCATCAAGTTGCTCTTGTTTTTCCGCATTATTCCGAGCTTTGAGACTCTCGCGGTTCTAGTATGCTTCATTTAAATTAATTAATTTTAATTGGATTATTCAGTTAGTTGTTATAATAATAGTAGCGGCAGCTTTTGTATATTTGCCATTCTAACGTGCACCGAACTCCATCCTCCAAGGATGCAAGATCCGAACGCAAAGGAAAACTCAGGATGGTGCGCCGCGGTTCGTTCGTCCGTTCCACATCGTGTAACATTCGCGTTCATTCTGCCTGCGCTTGCAGAGCTCTTCGAGAGGGTTTTAAGTTATTAAAAGCGAAATCTCGCGAAGCACGAATTTCGGTCGGGGTGAATTTCGGATAATTTACTATGCGACGATACTGTGGAAAAATCGCGTGCGGTCTTCGCAGCTTTTCTCTTCATTGCTGTGCTGCGACCGGTTTAGCGACTGCGTTACCAATGAAAATCTTTTTTTACAAGCAGCTTCAAATATGTCACGCGACGATTTTTTCGCTCGAAGCAGATTTTCTTGGCACAAGTGGAATTTTATAGTCGATAATTTATTATGGCGCGTTAACTTTATTAAGCGTGTCTTGCTGATGCCTCGCCATTAGAATGCAATGTGAAAGAGGATGGGAAGGAGGGAAAACAGGATATGAAATTTCGAAATTTGCGTTTCAAAGGAAACGTTTTTCTGAATGTGTGTCAAAATTCAATTGAATTTTTCAATACAGCAATCAAACTTTCCAAATAGGCTGTTTTTTATGAATAAACGATTTTTTATTGCCCCAAATATGAATATTAATTGATTTAAATTATATTATGTGCCAAACACATGTTATCATCGTTGATTTTCTAAAAATGAAGAAATTATCTTTAACTAAATAAACTGAGTAAAGTAACTTTAATCAGTAATCTGTTGCTGAAATATTCTTTGTAATCGAAAACCGAGAGCTTTCAGGGAGAAATTGCCTCATCTTTATACTCTAGTATAGTCTATAGTATAGTGAAATTGTTTATTGCTTATTTACGCCTTTGTGATTTTAAATTTGCAAGAAATTTAATTAACCCAAAATCATGAGAACACGTAAGTACTTGCGAGCGCGCTATCCTGTGTCCTGAGTGTATTCAGGCAGTCTAATAAAGTAAGCGGGACTAAGCGTAAGCGCTTTCGATGAAACGAACAACACACATTCTCCATGCACATGAGCATCGCACATCGCTTGTTCTATTTTTGGAATTTAAGTTTCCACGCGAAATTATTAGATTATCCTAGAGGAGTCTAGGCCTATCTATACTTTTGCTCTAAATATTATGTGTGAATGCGCCGGGCACAATGTTTTCAAACCGAACCACATTTTCTATGTGTGTTTTGGAGGTTTTCACATTATGCAGGCAAATTTACCGGTCGTATAAACCAAGAGTAAACATATAATTCAACAGGATGTATTTACATAGCAATGAAGAAATGTTAGGAGGTGTTGAAATGTGAAAGAGGATGGTTTGAAGCACCTTGTAGATGAATCATAATCGTAGCTTCTCCTTGTCAAGTTTGCGTCGTCATAGAGTAATTCGTGTGCAGCAGATGAATCAAATTGCTCTTCATAATGAAATCAGCGTCTTCGCTCCGATGATGAATATTCGCTGCGCTCGAATTCGTGCGCGATTTGCATGCCGTAAATATGAAGTTTTCAGCAAGAATGTTTGAAATGTCTCTAGCAAATGTTGATTCTTTTCTCATTTCATTTCAATTCTGGGCGCATTTTAGTTTTGCTGCATCAACTTTTGAGTGCACACCGCAACTATTGTAATGGTTTTAGTTTTACGTTTTTGACATCTTCTGCTTGCTTGCTTGCAGGTGCACATCTCAGATAATGGATCGCCGCCGCTGCATTCGACAACGCGCGTCGTCGTCAACGTCGCGGACATTAACGACAACGCGCCTGAATTCGAGCAGAGTTTTTACAAAGCACAAATACCGGCGACGACGCCCTTACAAAACGACCAAGATTACCAACAGCTGGAACACCACGTAGTCGACGAAACTGCAGAGTCGGCAGACAGCGAAAGCGACGATTTTCAGGTAAGTGCCCGGCGCCTCCACATCCTACTCAGGCTCAGGCTCGAAAATAAATTATAATTCGTTAGTTTGCGCAAACTTTGCGGATATTACAAGATGTTTTAATTAAGTTAATACATAAAGTATGTGGTTACCACCCGGAGAGAAATAATTTAAACTTTTGTTTTATCCAAAACAAGAAAAACACCCAATTGTTATGCATTTACTTGGCGCATCTTCGAGAGAGTTTTGCTAAAGATTGCCAAATAGAAAAGCGAAATCTCATACGTGTGTATTCAGTCAACAATCAATGTTATGTCAGTACACGCTATGCATACAAATTGAGTTTGTAGATATCTATAGAAACACAGACCATGCTCAAGCTGCAGCAAGATTCGCAAGCAAAACATTTAGACATGCATTTACGAAGTTGAAGTAGATTAACTGCCGTTATTTAAATGCAATGCGTTTCCAGAACGACATGCCGACGTTTGACGACTTTGATGGAGCGGATGCTGCCAACGACGATGACTGGGAGCGTTTTGCTCCTGCCGATGTTGAAGGACTCGATCGAGTCATCCGGGTAAGTCCACACAACTCACAAACAAACCACAAATTAAAAATAGAACTTCGACAAACTAAGATTTAAGTTATTAGCAGTAATTCAATTCAACAATTAAGTTAGATTCAATGTGCTAGTTATAAGTATACTGTATAAGTAAGTAGAGTATTAGAGTAGTGTTGAAGTAATGCAGCATGCGGTTTTGTTAATCCGAATCTGAAACTTGCGCGCGTTCTACAATTCAACAATATCGCACAACCACGAAGTGTGCTGTGTTTGCAGGAAGAGCCCAATATTGTGCTTTAGAGTTTAGACTTGGCGAAACTTGTGCCTTGTGCTTCCCGCCATCACACCGCCTGAAACAAGTTTAATGCCGGATATAATTGACATCCGTTCGGAATCTCAAAACGTGTACGCGAACGTGCTGAAATGACTCGACGCGTAAATGCCGCATTGCAACTTGCAACTCTTTTATTTCATTCGCGTTGCTTTATTTTCACGACGACTCGTCATCCGCGCATTGTTGGCAAACTAATAAAACCAAAGCAATATCAAATCTACGCGCTGCGAAGCTAAGGCATTGAGATTACCCGGCTAGAAAGCGGTCGGAACTATAACTCCAACACATAATTCACTTCGCTTCCGGAAGTTTGATCGTTTTGTCGAATTTCCTAAATGACATTAGAACAATTGCATTTCTGACTATAAATTCGTACATGTCTCAAATACGCTCACCATCCTCGCACAGAAGTTGATCGTTGAATCGTTCATCTTAATACTCAGTCCGTGGCAACAAATTCAATTAAAATTGCGAATGCGCGAATTTAAACAATGCGAAAATGATGCGGTTTTAATGAATGTTCTTTGATTTGATTCTCTTTGTCGGCTTATATAGGTGCTGGCCTTTGACAAAGATATAGGAAATAATGGCGAGATTCAGTACAGCATGAAATCGGGCAAAGGCAGAACCAAGTTTAAGATTCATAATTCAACGGGAATGGTTTATGCTCACAAAGGATTTCAGCCGGGCGAAGAGTACGAATTGCACGTAAGTCGCCGCATTTTATCATTCTACTATACCCTTTTCGCGCTGGGCTTTTAATTATCTGTACCTGAATGTGCTCCCTCAAAAATTTATCACACTCGTTTTATTATGCAGATTCGGGCAACGGATGGCGGTGGCAAAAGTACAACTTGTCGTATTGCCGTAAATACGCTTGCAATACCGGTAAACTCAAAGCGAGCACCCGCCATTAAAGCACTCACACAAAGCGTGCAAGTAACCGAGAGCGACGAAATCGGCTACTTAGTCGGTTTGGTGCAAGCGTCGGATGGCGATAACGACACGTTGTGGTACGACATCGTCGACGGCGATCCCCGCAACGAATTCTACATCGGTCGCGACAACGGCAATCTCCTCCTGGCGAAGCAATTAGACTACGAGACGCAACGCGAGTACGCGCTGAATATTAGCGTCACGGATGCGGTGCACACTGTTTACGCGACATTTAAAGTATCCGTGCTCGACATCAACGACAACATGCCGGAGTTTTCCAAAGCGCTGTACAAAGTCGAAATATCGGAAGCAATCGCTGCCGGCACCGAAATCCTCAAACTGAAAGCGACGGATAGAGATAACAGCGGCAAGCTCATCTACACGATGCATGCAGCACGCAACAATGTCTCCTTGTATGTGTTCGCCATCGATTCCATCAGCGGCGCCATCACATTATCGCAAGGATTGGATCGCGAAACGCTCGCTGATCATCTACTCACCGTAATGGTGCGCGACAGCGGTACGCCGGCAAAGCGCAATTACGCGCGTGTTCTCATCATCGTGCATGATCAGAACGATCACATTCCGCAATTCTCCGAAAAGATTCTCGTCGGCAAAGTGTACGAGTCGGCGGCGGTCGGCAGCGCAGTGCTGCGTGCCTTTACCGTTGATCACGACAAAGGCGAGAATGCTCGTGTCACCTATTCAATTACATCCGGAAATGTGGGCAATGTCTTTAGTATAGATCCGGAGATGGGGATTATTCGCGTGGCGAGGGAATTGGATTTGTCCACGGCTACCGAGTACACTTTGTACATCAAGGCGACTGATCACGGCCAGCCGCCGTTATCTTCCACGCTTCCAGCGCATATAATGCTCACAATGGCTGATAACGCGCCGCCACGATTCGTTGATAAAGAGGTCGCTGCGGAGATTTACGAGAATAAGCCGTTGGGCAGCTACGTTGCACATTTGAATGTGAGGAGCACTTCGTCCCTGCAATTCGAGATTCTTGAGGGGAATACGGCAGAGACATTTCTGATTAGTCCCAGTACAGGCGTGATTATTACGCAGAAATTGCTGGACTACGAGACGACCAAGTTCTATAATCTTACTGTGATAGCCGTCAATATGGTAAGTTTGCAACTTTCATACATATTTTAATTATGCGTATTTATGGAGTTGGCATACATTTTTAACGTCTATATAAAATTCAATTAACTGGGTTATAAAATGTTTATAGTCCAAATTAAATTTATGGACAAATTTATTACAAGTATTTAAAATAATATCGAAATAAATGTTTTGCGAAACAAACTTGTAGATCGTCGTTTTAACTTTTTCAGTACATAAAATGTAATTCTTTCCTTAAAACTTAAAAGTGAGGAGATAAAAATATTTGCAATAAAAAGAATTATTGACTATTAATGTATACATATTAAAATTATGTTGGTTCACAATTCTAATTCATTGAAATAATATTATGTCTTGACATAATTCGATTTCTAAAGACGTAGGTATGTTAGAAATAATGCCAATTATTATTAGGCTACAACATAAATTTAATTATTTAGAAATATGTAAGATAAAGCTAATAATCCAGAAAAAAGAATTACCCGACAACAGAAAACTGATCTAATTATTTACTTCATGTCTCAAGATAATGTTAATTCAGTGTCATAACGTAATTCTATTTAATTATTTTTATGCCTTGGCATAACAAATAAATCAATGAGTTAGAAATGTGCCTTAACATAATTAATAAATGATGAGAAGAAGTTATTTTTGGTGTCACTATTTATACCTAAACTTATCCTTTCTACATCATTATAATTCGTTAATTTAAATTCATAGCCAATAATTCTATTTTTCATAAACGTTGCCTCCTAAATTTTTAAGGAGAGTATTACGTTTATGTAGGTTCTTAAAAAGGTAAAACGGCATAAGAATTAGAATTATGTCATGACTGGTAATGATTGGTTGCCAGTCTTAATGAATATTTAACTCTGGTATATTGTTTTGCGATGTACAGGCAAGCGCTTCGGCGAAATGCAACGTGATCGTTCACATCTTAGACAAGAACGATAACGCCCCACAGTTCCTACAAGCAGTGTACACGGGCAGCGTGCCCGAATCGGCACCAATCAGTTCATTAATATTAACGAACAATAGCGATCCGCTGGTGATAAAAGCGGTGGACGCCGATTCCGAAGTGAATGCGCTGCTACATTACGACATTGTCGAAATCCTACCACGACAGTATTTCCATATTGATGCCAACACGGGCGCCATACGCACAATACGTCTCTTAGATTACGAAACTTTTCAGAAGTTTACTTTCCACGTGCAAGTATCCGACAAGGGCAAACCACGTCTCTCCTCCGAAACAACTGCACGCGTAGATATCATCATTCGGGACGTCAACGATTGCCCGCCCAAATTCGCCCACTCACTTTACAATGTTACTGTTTTATTACCCACCTACAAGAATGTAGCTGTCATACAGCTAAATGCAACCGATCCTGATAGTCCTGCAAACACTCATTTACGATATGATATCCTCGACGGTAACAAACTAGGCATCTTTGCAATAAACTCGAAAAACGGCCTTATCACAGTACTCGATCCGGAAAACATGAAACCAATGCACAAATTGCAAGTGCGCGTCTCGGACGGCAAGTTTTCAAACGTGGCCAAAGTGTACATTCGCGTTGAACAGTCGGAAAACTCGGGTTTGATTTTCCAAAAAGCAAGCTACGAGGGTTCGATCATGGAGAACACAACAAAACCGGCGACTGTTTGCGTCGTCAATGTGCTCGGCAGTGCCTTAAACGAACACTTAGAATTCCGCATACTGAATCCGACGGACATGTTTAAGATCGGGCTCACGTCCGGCGTCATACAAACGACGGGCGTACGGTTCGATCGCGAGGCGAAGGAAAATTACGAACTGATTGTTGAGGCGCGGAGCGTCACGCCCGATCGGGAAAAACCGCGCGTGGCGCACGTCATCGTCAATGTAACCGTCATGGACCTCAACGACAATTGCCCGATGTTCGTCAATCTTCCATACTATGCAGTCGTTTCCGTCGACGATAAAAAGGGCAGCGTCATTGCGAAAGTGCACGCCATTGACATGGACAGTTTCGATAACGGCGAGGTGCGCTACGAGCTGATCAAAGGCCACGGCGAGCTCTTCAAAGTACAGCGTGAAACCGGCGATATTGAGATCAAGCAGAGTCTGGAGGGACACAACAAGGAATACGATCTCGTGATTGCTGCCTACGACAAAGGTTCGTCACTGCTTGTGCTGCTTCTTTTGATGCGACGCAACTGATTTGTGCCATTACGTTTGCGTTTCATTGCTCGGTTTTTGTTGTTTCTTTGTTGATTGTTAGGAATGACGCCATGTCGTACAGACGTCCAGGTGCACGTTAAGGTGATCGATCGCTCCATGCCCGTCTTCAAGAAGCAATTCTATTCGGAATCGATACCGGAAAACTTTGAGCTGCATTCGCCGTTGGCGCTGTCCGTGCAGGCCGAATCGCCGCTCGGTCGTAAATTAATTTACAGCATCGTCAAGGGGAACGATTTGGAGGAGTTTGCTTTGGATTTCAATACAGGTAAGAGCAAAATGTGTTCAGTTTCTTATTGTTTTTATTTCCCAAGTTAAAAATCTCAGTCTAGGTAAACGAAAAAAACCTTTTCTATTTTTATCGTGTGCGCCATTTTGTTGTTGACTGTGACTGTTATATGTATTGTTCAGGAAACGAACAAGAGCAAGAACTTGTAAAACCCTCAAGTAAAACATTAAGGGAATTCTTGAACGAGTTTTTCTTATCAAATTATACGTCTCTCACTAGTAGTGATCCAGGTACACATCACATACCTACCAGTAAATAGATTTCTGATTGTTGCCATTGCAATTATCTAACAAAATGGTTGAGTTTTGCATACTTTTCTTCGTATTGTGAATCTATTCTATCCTAAATCGGTGTGGGTTTTAATTAGTGATGTGGATTGTAACCCAATTTATCTTAAATGGCTGTAAATTACCATTGGCAATTACATTACCGTAACCGTAAATGAAGTGAAGGCGCCGGGCTTTTTCTTTGTTAACGTGTAACCGTTTGGATATTTACCGCTTTCATATTTTTTCAAGTGTATAAACAATTTTTTTACATTTTAGGCTGATATATTTTATCATTCGGATCAATTTTCAATAACATCATTCGTTACAAATTATTTTGATAATTATGTGTTATGTGAATAGTGAAGGCGCCGGGCATT
>JARJDT010024245.1:0-10450 GCA_030264655.1 Leptusa sp. GC000079 | reverse complement strand
GATCCAATTCCTGTCTCACTGTCGCAACTGCCCAGACCTGCTCAACCCTGAGGGGCGCCGGCAACGGTGGCGAACTTGCGGTCCAGTAAGACAAACGAGACAAGGAAGCGGTTCCTGCTTGCAATTGCGCATTGATTCTGAATAATAATATTTTGGGATCAATAAAGAGTTGCTAATCAGAAATCTTTTTTAACTTATGCGCGCTTAGAAAAATCGAGTGCGAGTCGAGTCGTGTCGGTTAATTACAGTGCCGATTGTGTTTTGATACACCACGCGTGTGTGCGTTTCCGTTACCGCGCATAATGAACATTCCATTCCATGAGGGTGTTCTTGTTCCTGAAATGGTCCAGAGCTCCAGCCCAGGGCCCTTGAAGCTGCGTTGGAATGAATTGGAGCTGTCAACGCGTCCTTCTGGAGACGTGTCCTCCCGTTTCCAGGAGCCGGATAAGGTAGGTAGTGGTAAAGCCCTTGGCCGCCGTGTCTGCCTAGTGGAGAGTGCTCTCTTCAGAGCAATCGAAGCTAAGTACTCATGGTCAAGGGACAGTCCTCCAACATATAGACATCGCCGGAAAATTACATCAAGTTGTGAGTTGTTTTCTTTGCGCGCCAGTCCCGTCTGGACAATTATTTGCTGCCCACGGCCAGGATGTGCGCAATTATGTCCTTGGTCCTTATTGGAGTAGGACTAAATGTGCATTGCCATGGTTCATCATAACTTGAAGAAAATTATATTTGATAAACGCGCGTGTTTTTGTCATTTTAACATTAACTTTCCGTAAATTTATGCAGATCAAAAAGGTGTTGCATGTAAATAATAATTTTGCTTTTGCCTGTAAACTACGATTTCGCACATTATCAACCGCGCCGACAGCCGCGATTTTCTTCAATTGTTCGTTGCGAAAATGTTTTCTTGTTACATTTGCTGCATATTGCGTATTGCAGTCAAGCCGATACATTTTAAAATGTGTCCAGCCTAACTTGTAGTCTTCACAGACTTTATCAAATTTAGATGCATACGTGCGCAGCGTATACTTTTCAAAAACTTGATCATTAGCGTCGCGAATTACACGTCCATTTATGCATGTTTTCGGTTGTTATTTGCGTGAATATTTGTGTATACAATTGTTGTTTTGTGTAATGCAGTGGCGAAGTTTTACAGTGTTCTATTCCCCACACTCTTACCCTTTTAGCTATGTATTTTTATATTTGCGCCATTTTTTCGTATGTAATACTTATGTAATTAATCCATTGTTTGATTTCAGAAGCCACGGAGTTATGCGTTTATAAATATGACCTTTCTTTTCCTTTATTCCAAACTATAAGTTTTTATTGGTGTTTTCAGCATATTTTCTTTCAGTTATAATAATTTGACAAAGCGCTCTTTAGTCCTTACTTAACTTTGTCAGTGCTTATAGTAATTAATTCAATTAATTATTTTTCTTTGTTTATTAATGCAATTAGCCGATGAGCAATCTTGTCAAATTGTTCTTAATTATAGTAATATTTGTGGTTATATTTTTATCACAATTATTTATGTATCCTTAAATTCCACTCTCCTGACTTACCTTATAATGGAAATTTTTCTTTCAGATTATAGCAAAACAAACAACCTGTTCACAAATCGAAGTTATCTTATTCAATTTTTGGCGAATTTAATATTGGAAAAATAATTAAATTGCAAAACTGCAAACAACTTATGGAATGGATAAATATGAGTTTATTTTTTATTTCAATTTATTTCCTCAATTTTTTTCAACAAATCATAAATTATTCGCTAATGCTATAGTCCTCTTTATTTACAATTCAAACCCGATTTGTTTAACGCTTTTCTGCACATTTTCTAATAAATCTTCCCGAAACCTTAATATCGAATCATCTCTAACGTAATCTTTTCTTAGCTCCTTGCATTTATTGCCTAATATTACAGGACAACTGCGATAATGCGCTAACTTGGCAGTGTTTTGATGTATTTTTGTTTCTTTGCAACTTGCGTTCTTGCACTCAATCGGAAAATGATTATGCAAGCTTACAATATCGCTCGAGTTATGAAATCCTTTAACAAATAGGGATGGTTGTGTAATGTTGCGTGTACGATGCACATGTTTTAGCATGTGCATGTGGCCAGGAATATCATACTGATACTTTTCGTTAGAATTATCGTTGTATAGATTGGAATTGATTGCTTTATCAGCTTGTAATAACTCGTCGAAGAAGTAAGCATTTGATACAGAAAACGTGCTGGTCATATTTGCATTTTGCATCAGTTGCATTTTGTCTATCAAATTCTTCCAGTTACCGATGTTGGGCATTATTATTTCATCAACGTCTAGCAGGACGACGTATTTGTACTCCTCGCGATGCTTGTAAAAGCAATCATTGTAGGGGATGAGTTCATGGCGTTTTTGTTGCGGTCGATTTTTGAATTTCCTGTTTTTATAGTAATTTTTTTGACCAAGTAGTTGTTCTTTATTGCCTGGTATGGAAAGCCCTTCTTTGATAATCCACCCGACTTGTTTGTAATGTTCGAGCACTTTGGCAACATTCACGTGGACGTTTAATACGTAAAAATGAATTTTATCAGCTCCGAGGAGTCTTATCAATTCAATCCATTCAATTAGCTTGTACGAAATATCTTCGGGAAAGTCTAATCCTTTAACGCACACCATAAAGTTCTTTTTTGGACTTTCTTCTAATTCTTCTCTTTTACTTTCATCTGCGTGGTTCGATTCTTTGTTGTAGTTCACTTTTAATAAATTAGTTGCTTTCTGACAAGGTTCCCCAATTAAAGAGACTGCTTTCGGCACACTCCCTAACTGTTTGTTCAATAAGAAGGTATCCGGTAATTTACATGAAAACAGATAAGGATTTAACAAGTGCGGCTTCATTTTCCATTCTGTATTCCAAATGTAGTGATACGATGCTTTGATTGTGCGTGGCTCCACACCTTTTTCGAACCAAATATTACAATAGAGGTTCAAATCTGCAGGATTGCCTCGCACCATGCCCAGCACCTTTACATCAGGTCCACGTGTATCGAAATAGGCGCCAAATAAATAATAAATGCGTTGATCCTGGGATAAGTAGAGGTTTTCCAATTTGTTGCCATCTTCCTGGGCTAACAACTGCCAGTAAATGTTACTCGTTCGTATTTCGTGTAATTGTGGAAACTTTGCACACTTATTGTTAGGTTTCCAACGCAAATATTCTTTGTTAAAGATAACGTCAGGTAAATTGTTTGCTTCGGGCAATTGTTCAAAATTTTCATCCAAGGCAATGATTAAATTTTCCGATCTTGTTTTACTTAGATATTTCGAGAGTTCAAGAGCAACAAATGCACTGCCGAAAACAAACAGGATGAAAAGAAGTTTTCTTATAACACGCATTGTTAAGCTTCTAAAAACTAACTGCGGATTTTTCCATGAAAGTTAGGTACACCAAACTCATTATTTATTAAACAAATACACTTTACAATTTATCTCAAAACAAATATTTGCGCAAAATTTAGACGAGAAATGTTCTGTATTGAATTAATTGTTTCAAAGAAAATGAGTACGAAGTTACCAGTTTAAGGCTTCAAAATAGGTTTCTCTTCGACATAAGGGTTCATATCGCCTTGAACTGCACTGTAACCATCAGCAATGACCTCATATATGAAGAAGTCTCCACCTCTTAAAGTGAGCACGAGGACATGTATCAGCCTGGCCAACGTGGTACATCTCAAGATGTAAGCCAGTCCTTCATGTGGCGCAAACATTGGTTTGCCAAAAGTCATGCAATCAAACATGTAATACTCGTTGTCTTTGCGTTTAGCAAACGCCACCATTTTCTTAACGCCATTCTTGTCGGAAATAAGAATACCAGCACGGTAATAGTACTCGTCAAAAAAGAACCGCAACGCGCGGTACAAGTTGAACCGTTTATTGCTTGAAAGGAACATGGTACCCTCAACAACTGGTTGGTGATGCACCTTGAACATGAACGGAAAGATTTCGCATTCGTCCAAGAGGTCGGCCATGCCAAACTCATGATCCGTCTCGGAGATTGGCTCCACGCACTTGACAAAGTACTTGTATCCACTGATCAAGACAGCGTCAACCACGGACGCGTTCCATTCTTTGAGATCGTAGATGCCAGTCATGCCAATGACTGCTACTAAATTCGCCAGGGTTTGTTTACCCCGATACTCAGACTTGTAAGCCTTGGAATGCTGGTTGGTGGTACCACACAGCAGATACAAGTCATTGTTGTACTCAATGTCCCATGAGTACCACTTATTGCTGGCTCCTTTGAGGCATGGTTCTGTGACAGTATTCTGACGCGCCCAAGGATTATCATGCAAGTCCATCCAGCTTTCATGCTCGTGGAAAGACTTTCCACTAATTTCACCCTTGGTTTGCTTGGCGCGTATCCAATCTTGAATCATTGAACTCACAATAACCGAGCGTGGCGCTTTGGTGACATTAATCACTGAGAATGTGTAGAATGTGTACCTGTTCATGTTATTGTTCTGTTTCAAAAACTTCTTCATTTGCTTGTAGTTGCGGAATTTGATCCAGCAAGCGTTGGCCACATCTTCATCTGGACTAGTCTTGGTGCCCTTGAAGCTGGCAGCATAGGGATGATACAAATATATCTTTTTGTTTTCAGTATCCGCATAAATCACATAGGTACCTTCACCAGTTTGTAAAATAATAAACTTGCGTTTTCGCATGACGTAATTGAGACTTTCGCGGAAGGTACGTCTATGTCTATAGTCCTCAATGTCAACGCGCTTGATAATTACGTCAAAGAAGTATTTAGCAACGAGTATATTTCTGATGGTGCGACGGCGTGCTTGCTCTAAGGAGTCAGCATGATTGTAGATGTGTTTGCCAAGATCTAGGGTCTTGTCCAAATTCTTTGTAGACCATTCATCGAGCGGTTTGTGTATGACCATCAAAGCAGCTGCAAGTCCCGCAAAGTGGTCTTCCATGAGATCAACTTGGTCTTGTGGCGGACGAGCCAACGATTTTGATCCTTCAATTACTTCAACATTTGTCACTTTAACAAAACCGCGACGGTTCCGTGGTACGAATTCTTCTTCTTCAACATCTTCTTCTTCATGGCCGCCACCATATTGAGCCATTTCTCTTTCCAAATCATGTCCGGCATACTTTTTGTTGAGTTTATTTGTCGGATGACTCCTACTGACCCTACAGACGTACAACGCGAATCTAGTGTAGACGCCCTGTTCAGGCATATCGCGTTTGCCTTTATTGAAAAGAATCCTCATGCAAAGGCTGTCTAAATCTCGGAATCTTGCAACGGACGAGAAGCCGGTAAAGTCATCCAAGCCAAGCTCATTGCACGAGAATGGATTGTACAAGTAATAAATGCCATGCCTTTGACAGACTGCCGACGTATACACTTCGGTAACAATAAACACCCAGTCTTTTTCTCGGTGGACCACTTTTTGAATGGCCGATTTCATAATTTTGACATTCACTGGCGCATCAAATACGTAACGAACTTGCACTTTAAACTCATCTTTGCCTACCACAATTTGTGGTATTTCTAACTTGGTCAACTGGACAAAACTATACTTGGACTTGCGATAGAGGGCGTCACCAGCCTGCAGGATAAAATCAAGTACATCAGAAGACCACGTACGAATAACGTATTTTTCGCCCACGGCGACAGCCATGACGCAAATGTACGGGGCAATATATTCCACTTCAACGCCGTAATCGCCGACATGTTTAGTTCCTCGAATCAACTGCGACCCATCGGGTAGTTTAATGTAATTGCTGGGTCGTATAATCTCCTCATTTTGTGTTTCAAATATCCGTTCAAACTCAGTGGGTATTACAATTTCGTCTTCCTTTTTGTCGCCGTATTGGAATTTTGGCTTGGCAAGAATTAACATTCGGAAATTCATGCCGCTTGTATCATTTTCTTGAACGCGTTTACTCAGATTTTGTACTAGTTGCTTTATGAGATCATCAAAAGATCTAAAACGCATGAGACAAGCTTTTCCAGGTTGATCTTTCAATTGAACATTGCCTTTCTTGTCACAATTGTATGGGTCAAAAAGATAGAACAGATTTTTCTTGAAAAAAACGGCACACGCATAGTGTGGGACAATAACAAAACCAACATCTTGTTGATTAAAGACATGCTTGTCTATGAACTCTTCAAGGACTTTTAGGCCGGAAAAGGTGTCAAAGAGGCCATCGCCAATATAGGTGTTGAAAATGATTTCTACGCTTGCCATAATTGTATTTTTGACTAGCTCGAATCTAAAATCATCGATGTGGATGAAACTTTCCGTGTATTGCTCAAAGAGCATGCGACCTGCTTTGAGGATGAAACCAATGGTGACTTTGTCCCATCTGTAGACGGGTTTTTCGATATCGAAGGCAGCTGCCATGATACACATGTACGGAATCATTAAATTTGGATCATCTTCGAGAGTGATATCGAACGCATTTAGTATGCCTTGTAAAATTTGGGTGTTTCGATCAATGGGAGTATAGTTTCTAGGTTTACTCATTTCTTTTTCTTGTTGATGATCATCAATGACAATATCACGATCAGCTTTAGTGCGCATTGGGAGTTCGAGGGCAGGGAGCAATTTATAGCAATAAGTTAAATCAGTATTAATCTAAATTTGGAAATAAGAATGGGTTAACTTTATATTGAGGTAGATTGACAAACTTACATAATCGGCCCTGAAGCAAGGATCCAACTCGCCAGATGTAACTTGCGACATAACACCATAGTGAGAGAATTCGGTTTCAGATTCGTGTCCAACTTCTCCTTCGCCGAAACCAATAACAGGTACAGCTTCTTGCCCTTCGGGGTTCTCCTCCAACTCTTTCTCCTCTTGAGTCAGACCAAATGAAGCTAAGTCATCAATGTTTATTTCGTCGTCGTACGGATTCGGTCGCTTGGGTACAATTTGCGTGTCGCTTAAACTAGGCGAGTCCAAGTCAACAATGTGATCGTCGTCTTCAGGCTCTCGTCTCTTAGGCTTTGAAACTCGCATTAATTTTGGGCAGTCGACAACTGGGAGCATATGGGTACCAATGCTTCCAATGTTGCTCTGTACATCGTAGAAGGAATCACCAGGTGAAGTGCCAGCAAGAAGTAGTTTCTTCAACGCGTGTTCTTTAAAGTCGGCAGTTGCAAACGGTTTGTCAACAGCGCGCTTTTTACTCTTCATACATTTATGCTTGTGAAAGGTATCCATCGGGACTTCATGCAAAGTCAAGTGTTTGGGAAAGAATTTAGTCAAGTCTGGGTCTCGGTGAATTCTTATTAGTTTAACAGCGTGCAGGTGAAAGATAGCTTCGCGGTTTTCAAAGTTCATGAGAATGCTCTCAACCATGGTGTCGATATCTCGGTTCATAGACACGCAAGCTGCTCCTTGGCGGCACTTGAGACCCTCTTTGTTCCGCGTGTAGGGATCAAAAGAGAAAAACATGTCGCGTTGTTGCCATATAGCCAGAAATGATTTGCCAATTTGGGCCACGCAATTGTTGTTTGCTTCGAAGAAAGTTTTGATGCATTCGGCAAACATACAATTTGATTTCTTGTACATGAGATCCGCGTGACGATTGGGATAGATGTGTATTTCGAGAACATAGGGTCCCACCGTAAAGACAGCAGGTAGGTGTTCAATGCCCACTTCCTGACAATTTTCATTCTCCACAATCAGGGAATGTAATTGATTTCCAATTATGAGAATTTTGTCCAAGGTCTTTTTGTGCCAACTATGCGGCACTGAAATTCTAGAGTAGGCTAATGAAACTATGGCCATTGACAGGGCCTGCTTGTTGCGATTGAAGAGAAAGCACAGGTCGCCCAGGTCGAAACTAGCCTGAACAATAGCCTGTCGTTCATTCATCGCAATATAGGTGTTTCGTTCCTTGATATAGGCATCTTCTTCGCGCTCATCTTTGCCCATAATTTTGAGTAGTTTAACTTGACAGATGTTAAAATGTGAGTTGCCGATATTGGATCGATCTAAAAGTATAGACCTAATGGATTTGAGTCGTTGCACCATGGTCATAACAGCAGTACCGTTGCGGTCCTGAAACAGGTTGCCTTTTCTGGGCGACGCGTCAAAGAGAAGATAGCAACTTTTGCGCAGCTTCCAAATGAGAATGTTCAAGTTTTCAGTACGTAGAATACCGGCCGCATATTTACAGAAGAATATTTTTAAGCCCATCGAAATATTGAAGATGCGTTTGTCAGCGGAGCGTATGAGGCCCTTGACTTCCGGATCTGAGATTTCAAACTTGATTTTTTTCTCGCCAACAAAAAACATTTTGTTAATTTCATGCACAGTGAGTTCTTTTCTGCTTTTGTGCATATGCAATTCTGCAATGGAGTCCATAAAATGGCAAGTTCCCATTTCAAGGACCTCATCAATGGTGCGAGGCGACCAGTTGCGGGGCTTTTTGAGATGCGCATAGCAAAACGCAGCAATCGGGTTGCACATACCTTGATTATTGCGCGCAATTTTTGGAAAGCAAATATCTCCTTGATGTATTGTGCCATTGATTGTATAGTGCGGAAAGTCAGTCAAAATGGACTGTTTCAACTTGGTAAAGGAATGATTCTCAAGGCAACCTTTTCTGTACTTTTTCTTAGGTTTCTCACATTGAGCATCACGAAGGGTTTGGGCAAGACGTGAGGTTAAAGGAATTTCACACCAGGAAAGGTCTTCGTATTCAGACTTGTCTTGCATTGATGTGGCAGAAGAGGCCTAAGCCCAAAAAAGAGTGTAAGGAAAAAATTAATTTTAGTTTAGAAAAAATTACATTGGACATCATGTCGGCAAACCGTCCTAAGATTAAATTATCAGAAACATGAGTGGATTTGCTGAACATTAATGGACCAGAGGGTCCTCGGTACTCTTCCTCTTCTTCGTCGCCGTAACCTTTATCATAATACTCTTGCAAAGTTTTTATATATTCCTTCTCCATGTCGCCTTGTTCTAGAGGATCCGTCACTAAAACGTCTCGAAATTTATTTAAACTATGAACTGTTGGGTTTATTACTAATAGGAAGTAGTTTCGGTTTGCGTTTCTTAGCTTTCCTCTTCTTCTTTTTCTTAATTTTCTTATCTTCTTCCTCATCCTTATCATCCGTGGAAGAGTCTTCCAGAATTGGTTGATTTACGAAAATACCGCTTTGTATTTCTCTTTTTGCCATAGAAGACTTGGTTGGTGGGATAAGGTTGCTTGAGGTAATCGTGGAAGGTTTTGCAGGAAGCACTTTCGCTTTGCTAACATTCGGGCTTTCTTCTTCAATCTACAAAACTAATGCTGGTATTGCGAATCTAAAGTAAAATAGATTACCTTGGATAAGGTGTCCATGAGGATAGGGCTTGGTAATCGCAACACGTCATAGTCACAGAATTCGACTTGATTGTAGAATTGCTCCAGACGATTTTTATGCTTTAATGCTTTCATACTTTTGCTTTCTTTGAGCGCATACTTTGCACCCGCTTCTCCAACCGGATAAGGATGCAGTGTTAGGCGGGTACTGATTGAGGGCTCAATAACTGTGTCGTCTTTGGGTTCTTTCGGTCTGGGTAGTTTAGGTGTGGGCGGGTGTCGAGCTTCATAATTGTATCCACGTACAGGATCGCGTGGTGGAGTTACAGATACCTCATCATCGATTAGCTCAGTTTGAGAGTATATTGGAATATAGCGTTGTGTGATTCCCGGATTTTCATCGAACGTGTCGCTGAAATTTTAATTTAGGGTTGCTTGTCGGAAGGGCGTATTTCACTTACGTTGGATCAACATTTCTTTGTGCCTTCTTTTGTGCACTCATTTTGATTGTTAAAATTGCAAAATGATAAATTTAGAGACAATTTTGATATAATAAAACGATATAAACTTTCAGCACACATAAATTTTCAGTTTATAAAATAGACATTTGCACAATAACAACAAATGTAGGATGACAGCCGCCTTTTCGATACATTTATTTGGAAAATTGTTGCAATTGATTTTTGGGTCTTTTTAGTATTTAGTACTTTTCTGTATCTCCAATAGTTTGCGTGTTATGGCGATTTTTGTCTTTTTTTCGGTGGTTTTTCGCGAATATCTGGAAATCCTTAATAGTTAGGACAAAGGTGTCTTCAGGGAATTTGAAGGAAATTATTTTTTGCGTCTTTCTTGTATTTAGGAATTTTCGGTATCTCCAATAGTTGACGTGTTATGGCGATTTTTGTCTTTTTTTCGGTGGTTTTTCGCGAATATCTGGAAATCCGTAATAGTTAGGGCAAAAGTGTCTTCAGGGCACTTGAAGGCAATTAATTTTTGCGTCTTTTTTGTATTTAGGAGTTCTCGGTATCTCCTATAGTTTGCGTGTTATGGCGATTTTTGTCTTTTTTCGGTGGTTTTTCGCGAATATCTGGAAATCCTTAATAGTTAGGACAAAGGTGTCTTCA
>JARJDT010024230.1:0-13872 GCA_030264655.1 Leptusa sp. GC000079 | reverse complement strand
TATTGAATGTGTAATGTGATTGCAATTTGTACGGCAGCATGCGAAGACGAATGGCGCAGAGCAGCAGTGGCGGCGGCAGCTGAAACACAACGAATGCTCTCGCCCGGCATGCCCGGCCTAGGGACGACAATGCGCACCCCGGCTGTCGGCGCGCCGCTCATCCTATCACCCAGGATGTCGGTGCCGACGACGGCGGCGTCCATCCTCAACGGCAGCGCGCCGCCGGGCTCGCTCCTGAGTCCTGGCGACCCGCACAGCCTCATCTACACGCCGTATCCAGACTACTCGAATTACGCGGCGCTGACCTCGCCGCTCCTCACCGAATACGCGACGGCCGATCATTCCGGTGGGTTATTTGCTCGTTGAATTTCTTTTATTTTTACTTTTTATTCTTTGTTTTTTAAAGTTTTACACAATCAACGTTATTTATATTATTACTATATTTAAAAGCAAACGAAATTCCGGCAATTTATAAGGATTGAGAGAGAGAAAAGTGGAATAATGGCACACTCTTGCTTGTCTCTTGTTATAGGTTCCGAACTTCTTTTCTATTGAGAGTTTATAAGTTGTGTGCGTCCGTTTTACCCGTTACCATACTTATTTTAAACGATTTACAACAGGTGTAGTGCCATATTTAAACACATTTACCTATCTCTGCACATAGCAAATAGGTAAATGGAAAACAACAAGGAAAAAAACATTTGAAATTGAATAATTCTTTACAAATCTGTGATAGTTTTGAAACGCAAATTTATTAAAATAATATTCAGAAGAAACAAACTTAAGTCGCAACATTCAAATAAGTCATTTTCTTTAATAAGGATTTTCGTTTAACGCGTTTTTGGCTTCGGTCAGTCCAATCCTGAGATCGAAATTTACACGTCTACTAAAATTGACATCAGCACTGTGATTGGTCGATTTCAGTGAGATTGAACTGAGCGAAGTCAAAAACCGTGTAAATCGAACTCACTTATTGTTTATTTATTTACTTTTTCGTACGTACTACTTAATTTACATGCTAAAAGTCATAGAATCCGATTTTGCATTTTGAATCAATAGCTTTATTATAATTAATATAAGTAGTAGTAATTGTGTTAGTTGAGTCTTAGTATTATTATCGTTACCTCATCAGCGCTTAATTTATTTTAGTTCATTTTGACGTAGGCGCAAAATCAATTAATTAATTGAAACTCTGATTTCTTTCACCGCTACAATGGTCATTTATGTTATTTATTTTGAGTACTTATATCGAATATGGGGAAATTGAAATTGTTGTTGCCTTTTTGTAGCTGCGGGAGCGGCGGCTGCGGCGGTTGCTGCCAAGCAGCGCCGGCATCTGGGCCAAGTCCGAGAACATCCATACCAAAGAGCGGGCGCTCTGTCATAAACTCACCCTTATCTCACTGTCAGTTCGAAAGTTACACTACAACAAAATTTACAAAACGCAACAAATTTTAGTTTTTTTTAATTATTTTAATTATGTTGAGCGCATTTTTGTCATTTTTCAACCATTTTTATTATTCAACATTTATTCAATTAAGTAGTAGACGGCGCCCGTTCTTTATTATCGCTTATCAAAAACAACTTAAACAACAACAATCAAGAGATCAGAGTGCAAACAGTCGAAAATTTCGTCGGTTTTACTGCCTTTAATAAGGCAACAGGTTAGTTACATTTTATCATTGATTGTCTGATTGTTGATCAATTTATAATCAAGAGATGAAACGAGTTGATAAACAAAAACAAAGAGAAAGCAAACAATCAGAGGTACATAGATACAACGGACGTACTAGAATTTTTTTCATCACAAAATAAAGGCCATTAATTTTACGCATAAAATATTATTATTATTATTACTTTTTCTAGTTTATTGTAGACGCGTTCAGTCATTTATTTATAGGAATAGCTTTAAATCTAGAAATTTATTTAATTAATTAGGTGCGTAATCAAGGAGGCAGTATTTCTTTTTCTATACAAACAATTTAAATTTAATTCAATACGATAACTACTTAAAAGTAATTTAAGTAAAAGTAAAAGAAACACAAACAATTATTACAAGAACAAATAAGAAACGGGTTGTGACAGATTTAAGGAATAATTTAAGCCAACAAAAAAAGGAACAAAACGCAAATAGAAGGTGGCTCTCTTTAAAATTTATTAGTACGATGTTCTATATTTTTAATTAATTACTTGTAAGTAAATTAATTGCATTCAAAGTGCCTTTACACATAGGTATAAATTAAATTAGTACCTACGAAGGGAAAGAAGGATCGGCGCCATCTTAAACAAATGGTTACCACTGATTTATTAATTGAGAGTTTTTAAAAAAATGTTATTAGACTGATGCTAATACACTTATAATAAATCTTGAGTTCATTCCAATTGCAACACACCAACCAACACGATTAAATACGATAACTTGATTGACACTTTAGGTACTTAATTTTTCATCGTTATTATTTTTGTTAGTCTTGTAAAGAAGCATCACGGTGGCATCTAGTCCAAACGTTAAAATTTAATTCAGTTTGTTTATATTTGTTTAACTGTACATAATTATGTTTGTTTTTAATTTATTTCTTGTTAACATTTTAATATTTAAAGATCCTTCTTTCTCGCGCGCGCGCCACTTTCGTATTTAACTTGTAAGCAATTCTCTATGTTCAATGAATTCGTAGCAAATTAGACTTAGTACACATATATATTTTTTTGTATTTATATATTGATTGTTTAGAGAGATGCCTAAAGGCGTCCACATTTAAGTGAAACGAAAAAATAAAGAAACAAATTTCTACAGAAAAATAACAGAGTTCAAGTCAAGCAATTCTTTTAACTTCGATATTTTAAAATTTAAACAACGACTCATTAATATTGCTCGTCTAATAATTCATTATTGCACTTATTCATTATAAATGTCTTAACAATAAATTGTGTTTGATGGTTACTAATCTCTTCGAAACATACAAATAATGCGATCGTCATAATCTCTACTCAAATTTAATAATTATTATACCTAGTAATAATAATAATAATATTAATCATCGATTAAATTAATTAATGCATCTCAGTAGCAAAACACTACAATAACAAACTCTGACTTGACTACTTGGCCATAATAATTTTCACCAACAAGCACCATATTGATATTTACTATACTAAAATAACGCAATAAAATTTCTCTTTGATTATTAATCGAAAACTTATGACTGAATTATATGTACAGCTGATGAAATTAATGCATTTTAGTTCTCCTATACCAATAAGACAATTCAACTTTGAAATCGTTGAATTTAAAATGACTTATTAATAATAGTAAACGAAAAACGTCCCGCTGTTCTATGTACTCAAGCTATTTTACTATAACTTTTATTTATTTATTAATAATAATAATTTATTCGACACCTCAAACGTATCACGTACACATTAATTAATAATTTATCAATTGCTTTATTTGTTTTTGTTTGTTGATTAATTCATTCTTTTTTTCAAGTAAATTTATTGTGTGTGTGAGGATGCTGATTCGTAGAAAGCTTTGGTTTGGATTTTTGACAAACTATGCACAAATTTGAAATTTGAGCAAGTTTGCGAATAGTTTGCAACACATTAATTCATTCTTGATGCATTTTATGTTGAAACTTATTGATTTATACATATTGATAATGATGACAATGTACTAACATATTTCTTCTCTTTTTTTAACACTTCACCATCGACTGAAAATCTGATTAAAAACAAATAAAAAACAAACGTATTAGAAACAAACCGACTCAACAACTTCAACAATCATCATCACACCAGCAACCACTTGGGAAAGCGCCAATCACATATTTAATTAATTACAAACAAATAACAAACTACTACTAATCATTGAAAGCTTTCAATTGATATTAATTATTCATGAAAAATGACGAAAGACGGACTCTGACTGAATGGAACAAGGAATGGACAACGAAAGGCGATCTTCGATGAAACACTACTGACTGGTCAGTACCAAACTTGATTTTATTTCTGTTACTTAATTAATCGAATCAGCTATTGATTTAATGACAATAATGCGCACAAATCCAGCCAGCATATGTTACTTATTTAATCCCGTCAAGTACAAAACAAATTCGATTCGCAACGTGCCAATTAACTTTACAAAAATAAATAAATATCAAACAAAAAGCAATAATGTGCCTTAATAACTCGTAAATAATCATAAACTTTTTTTATGACTTGAAACACTTTGTACTTTTACTCATATAATATGCTAAACTATGTTTAATCAACGTTTAATTAATTGATTTTTGGCGTTCTTGTGAGTGCATGTGTTGTTGAGCTTTAAATCAAAAGAAAACAAACGTAAAATCGAACAGAATCTTATAATTATTGAGTTTTTAATATTTGACACAATCGAATATTAACTTATATTGCAGAAAATACTCAAACTTTTCTTTAATTAATCTGTTAATTAATTAACGATAATGAAAAAGTAACGAATCTAAATATTATGCTAAATATTATTACCTATATTAAATGTTTATGTTATGATATGATAACAATTTTGATCTTTAATAATTAATTCGGAGTGCAATTAATTTGTTTTTCAAATCTAAGCGTGCGTGTGTATAAATTAGTTGATTTCTTTAATTATCCTAGACGTAGTGTTAATTAATTAGGAATAACTTCGTGTACTTACCTTAATAAGATTTACAAGAAAAATATCTCAAACAAAAAATGATGCTAAAATTAACGCAATTAATATGTTTATGACTGTTAATTATTTGTTAATTTCTCTGAGCAATAATCAAACGTAGAGCGATTTGTGTGAGTGCTAGAAACTTGTTTGTATGATAAAATGAAGATGAGTGTGTGCAATATTTAACTGATAAATAAGAAACGTCGTCGATGTTGTTTGTATTATTTTACTTATTATACTTCTATCTAATTACGACTAAAAAAGAGCAAATTACTCAGAGTTATATTTATTTAAAAGTGTTTAATTTTATTAAAAAAATGCGAAATTAATATTGAAAGTCGATGGTAGCTAGCAGCCAACATGTGTTAAGTTGTTTTATTGAAGAATACCAATCGCAGTAACAAAATTTAACGATTTATCGTTTTACACAAAGTAACGATAAATTCGAAACGTGTCATATTAATTATTAATGCAAATATCTACATATTATTGATGGAATTGATGTTTTATATAATATAATAATGATTATTAAAAAGATTTCAAACGTATTTCCTATTTCTTTTTTTTTATTGGAAATTTATTACTTATTTTATTAATATTGTAAAGTTGGCTTTTATTAACAATAATCGAGTTAATCGAGTTTTATTTTATTATAATGCTACGACAAACACGACAATAATCAATAACAAGTGTTCTAACGTTTAATAACTACCTATTAATAAACTTGTTTTAAGTTAAGCAAAAAACTTAATGTAGTAATTATTAATCAATAAGCTTATAAGCACTCAATCACTCACCTTATTCAAAAGAACACAAAAAGTTGCACCAAACTTATATTAATTTAATAATGAAAACAAGTAACAACATAACACGCACTAAACTAATCAAATTGTAACTTGTAACTATTTTGGGGATTTATTTAATAATAATTGTTTAGTTGAAGGTTCTATGCACTTACGGCAATAATAATAATTCTCTGATCAATTAATATTAATAATTAATATTATCGAATTAATGTTTCATTTATTATACATTTTTAATAGATTACTCTTAATTTTTATCATCATTGATGTCTATGTTTGATTTATTAATTAAATTTACAAATAAACTACGCTAATCATGTAAAATAATTAATTAATCTAATATTCAAACTAACAACTGCAAAAGCACCTTATCACTTACTTTTTAAAAATCATCCATACCTCTCAGGCAACCCAACCCTTTTTAAAAAGTCGTATAATTTAATACTCTGTACATTGGGTTGCATGTGGATATAGCTGATTCTTAATAGTTTTCATGATACAAACCCTTAAATAACTTTGCAAGTGTATATTTATTAAACTCAATGATATTTATGTGTTTTGGGAGAGGATAACAGGTTGAACTTCAGAAATAAATAAATGTTGATTGCAAATAAAATATTTTATTTCAAAAAAGACATCACTACACTGAGTTCATTATTTCTTATCCTTATCATTAACTAATGTAAACCTAATAAAGTCAACTTGTATGTCAACTGAAGTCTTTTTATGAAATTTGTAAGTTGAAGGCAAGTCGTATCTTAGTACTGCTAAGACTTCCCCTTTTGCACCGGCAGATGTCGCCACTTTAAGAACATGATTCCGCGTTGATGTTTTATGCAAGGAGTAAACGACGTTATTTGTCATCTGCAAAGCGCGCTCAAGGAATTTCATATCAATTCCTGCATTGTTCTTGGTACCAAAAGGAGGATTCATAATAACAGTGTCAAATAAGTTGTTAAATCTACTATCGATCTCTTTGACAACATTACATTGCACAACATCGCAATTCGGGATTTCATTTTCTTCGACATTTAATGCAAAGATTTCGATGGCATCGTCGTCGATTTCAAAGGCCGTTACGAGGGCAGCGTCCAAGGCAGCAGCACCTATTGACAAGGCACCACAACCACTCCCTAAGTCGGCTACATATTTTCCTTGGAAGTCTCCATATTGACTCTTAAATCAAACAAAACAAACAAAATGATATTTTTTTGTTAATTTAAGTTTTTAAGAGGAGGATTTCTTGTGAAATGTTGAAGTTTTTCTGATTTATTTCTCAAAAATTGTATCGTCGCGCCATCTTTTTACTATTTAGCAAAATTGCATGACATAATAAAATCATTTAAGGAAATCGCCCTCTTAAAGAATGAAAATTTTTTTTAAAAAGTTTAAACCTGTATGGTGTGTAACATATGAGATCCCAAATGTGGAGGTGTAATATACTGCTCCAGAAGAACCTTAGGCTGCTGAAACTCTTCAATTCCTTGGAGCAACTCCTCCAAATGCCTCAATTTCATGCATTTGAACATCCTATTTGTAACTTGCCTTACTTGCAGTTATCGTAACGTGGCAAGACTGGAAGGATGAGGTTCCCAAAAGACGAGTCCTGTGAGATGAAAAAGCCCGTGGATTGTGAGTTTGCTGTTTGCAGGGCACTCCTCTGAGCTGAATTCATCGAATGCTGCTCGGTGTTGTTGCTGCCGCCAAGAACAGGCAACGCGGACGCGTTGAGCGTCGAAGCAACTCCTTGCTTAAGAAGGAGTTGCTTCTTGATCTGGAGCTCTTCTAAAATCTTACGATTTGTTAGTTCTGAATGAGAAAATCACAAAATAATGATAAGCGAGGTGATAAGCTGATAAGAATTCTGAATGTTACCTCTTTGAGCATTAGCTGGCGGGAAAGCCATTAATGTTGAGTGGAAAATGTCCAAAGATCTTTATTTTTGAAGAAAACCAAAGGAAATGCGCGATTTCAGATTTTAGGTTAAAGATTTGGGAGAAAAGTCAAGGACTACGTTCAAGAACCCGGAGTAATGAAGTAAGAGTAGCTCCGACGTTCATAAAATCGGAGCGACAAGCAAAGTCTGGCGCAAAGTTTATAGCAAGATTTTTGGAACGTCCTCCCAGGTGTTTCACCTATTTTTGAGTTTTTAAATTTTTAAAGCAAATTTAAATGTTTAATCAAAAGGAAATCTCTAAATATGTTGAATATTTAACAAAGGAAACAGAAAATAAAGAGAAAAATCATTAAAAAAGGCTTTAAATTATTTGAAATTAAAGTTTTTGACAGCGATTTAAGCTGCGGTCATCTCAAAAACATGTCAAGGCTAAATCGAAATAAGTTGTTTTGTGAAGGCAAACGCATCGTATCATCACGTTATTAATTAATTTTTGCCACTAGACCTTCACTTCCACAAATTCATTTATCAATAAACATTATTTGCTCTTCAATTCGCAGAATTAATGTAATCATGAATCAATCCTCGAGCGAATTAAACGATAAACAACAATGCATTAAGTTCGCTCGTTTAGTGTCCGTGCTACTTTAATCTTATAGTTTATGAGTGACGCTTCCTTTGATTGCGTTTATCTGCCTGCGCTATGAATAATTAATTCAAAAACAAGAAGCGAACGCTCAAGAAGTGAAAAATGGCTGCAGCATTCGCAGGCAACGACGAACTGTGGCGCGAATGTGCGAGTTGGCTGACGCGTTTTGGCGTCTTGCGACCTGACCATCGAGCCAACTTGGAGACTTCTTCGATTTCGGATCTAGCCAACACTCTAAGGGATGGTGTCCTCCTGTGTAACTTACTCAATAAACTCGATCCTGGATGCATTGATTCCAAGGATTTCAATCAGAAACCACAACTTGCACAGGTAACTTTTTTTTGTTAAAAACTTTTGCTTGACAAAGTTTGAAAAAGTCGAGTTCGAAAGGGTTAAAACGAGTGTGTTTGTAGTTTTTATGCTCAAAAAATATACAACTCTTCCTGACAATGTGTCGGGATCGTTTTGGATTGAAAGAAAGTGATTTGTTTGAGCATTCGATGCTCTTTCACTTCTCAAATTTCCACCAAGTTTTGGTCACTTTGTCTGCATTGTCGCAGTCTCCTAAAGCTCAGTTTCATCAAATTGATGGATTTAGTGCTCAAGTTGAGAAGAATGTTGAAGAGGATGAAATCTATCAGAGTCTCAAATCTGTGTAAGTTACCAATTTCATTTTGCAAAACTTTTAAAACAAAAATTATTGAAAAATAGAAATAAACAAATAATTTGAATTTATTGAAAAGTTGAGTAAAAAGGTAAATAAATAAATTTGGTTGTTTGAGGGCGAATGGTAACGTGAATGAACCAAGTTGGCTGCAATTCACGATTCCGTGTCCTCAACCTAATGATCATGAAGAAGAGGTTTATGATGATCTCTGCTATGTCACTTTTTCGCCTAATTTTAATGAGGTATTTTTATTACGTAAAACACGTAGAAATTTGCAACATTCAAACAATTCACTTCACAATCCATTATTATATTGTATTTTTGTTTGATTTTTAAATTTATCAAGTGTAAAACAATGAATAAATCGGGTGTAGATTAGTTTATAATTTTTCAATAATATTTATGATTAACATTTTATTTGATTACTTTTGTTTATCAATGCAAATTTTAAAGATTTCATCATTAAATTGCATGTTTTATTTTTTTGTTTCGTTTTGGGTTGTTTTCGGGTTTTTTTCGTATAATTTGGTTAATGGTAGTAATACAACACCAGAAACACTTGATCGTCTTGAAGTGGATGATGGTGTTCATCGCAATGATGAAATTTACCAAGATCTTTGTGTTTTGCGTCGCAATACTGTAAGTTTATCGCACTTATTTTTATTTAGCATCCTCACAAATATTTTTTTTTCAAATACTAAAAAAATGGGTAAACTTTGAGTTTGGGGTAGCTTATTAATGTTTGTGTTAATTGTTAGATGCAAGCTCAACAACCCTTAGAAAAACGCGACTATGTAATCACAGAGCTCATAAACACTGAGAACAATTATGTTGAAGTGTTGAAAAAGATCAAAAAGTGTTACGTCGACCGTTTTGCCAATTCTAATAAAATGACACCTGAAGACCATGCTAAAATCTTTGGCAATATTTCCGTAAGACTACTATTACTGCTATAAATAGACAGGGCTTGCTTAAAATAAAAAAAAATACTTAAATAGATTAGATTAGATTATTTAAATAGTTTATTTCAAATAATTTATAGAAAATCAATTTTGTAATGATTAAATTTAATATATTTTATTTGTATTTTAAGACGCGCTTACAAAACTTAACAAACAAATTTCTGTTGGATTTTTTGCCCCTTTCATACATTTAAAATTTTCAATTTTTTGTGTAATAAAATATTTTCAAGAATTATTTTCTATTTAAATAGTTTTCTAATTATTTTAGCAAGCCCAGTAGATAAATAAAGTTAGTTTAGGTTATTTGATAAGAAAAATATAAATTTCTAGGAGATTTTGTTAGTACACAAAGAATTAAGAAACCAACTGCTCAAATTGAACACCGATAAATCGGTGAAATTAAGCGCGATTATAATGAATTTCCGTGAAAAGTTCCTAATCTACGGCCAGTTCTGTTCAAATTTAACGGACGCGACGATAACATTGCAAGAAATATGCGACAAGGACGAAAACATTACCGCGGAAATTGACAAAGCCGACTTTGAAGCGAACAATGGTAAATTCAAGTTGCGCGATCTGCTCCAAGTACCTATGCAACGAATATTAAAGTATCATTTAATACTGGACAAGTTAGTCGAAGCAACAGATCCGAACCACGACGAATTCAAAGACTTGAAACGTGCACGCGAAGCAATGCTCGACATTAACGCCTACATCAACGAAATGGCGCGTGATAAAGAAGTAATGAACATTTTGCAACAAGTTTCCGAGAACATGGTCTGGGAACAAGGCACTTCGTTCGCCATCGAATCCTGCGGGCGGCTGAAAAAAGATGGCGAAGTCAAAGTGAAAATGCATGCGGACCCGCGACTCAAGACGCGCTACGCTTTCATCTTCGATAAATTCATGTTTTTGACAAAACCAACGCGCAATAATCAGTTTCAATATCGCACGCGATTGGACTTGGCCGAGTTTCGCCTCGACGAGGCGAACAATCGCGCGTTGTTGAACCAAGGCGTGCGATGGTCGTACCAGTGGCACATGGTGAAACACGACAAGTCCATCGTCTATTCGATGAGCGTCAAAACGGCCGAGATCAAAGAGGTGATGATCAAGGCGATTCACGAAGCGATCGACAATGTGCGTCCTGCCGCTTGCGCGAAAACCAATCACAAATTCGAGATGAACACCTACAAGTCACCGACAACTTGTCATAAATGCTCTAAGTACTTGAAAGGACAAATTTATCAAGGATATCTGTGTAGAGTGTGCAATATTTCCGTCCACAAGGAGTGCATTACGACTTCGGGGCGATGTGGCGTGCCGCCTGCTTTGCCTTCATCGCCTTCTTGCACGTGGCAGGAAAGCATCGCCTTGCAGAGCAAATTGTGGTTTGCTGGCGAGAAAGGACGAGGCGAAGCTTCGATTCTTTTGGAGAACAGAAAAGCTGGGACTTTTCTCGTGCGAATCCGGTTGAATAGCGATACAGACCGATATGCACTTAGTTTAAAGTATAATTTCAATAAAAAAATCCACAATTTATGTTGATTTTATGTTTGTTGTAGAACAATTCATGGTGTAAAACACATGAAAATCTGCAGTAATTGTGATGGTTACGAGCAGAAATATTACTTGTCGATATCACGCTTTTTTAATAGTCTTGAAGAGATGGTCAGTAATTATCAGCAGGCAAGTTTGAAGGAGAACTTTGAACGACTTGAAGAAGATGCCAAGCTAGAATATCCCTATCGGCAGATTAAAGCTGAAGCGACAAGGAATTTCTCATCGCCGAACTTTGCCTTTGAAAAAGGCGAAACTGTTGTTATTATTGAAAAGGAAGAACGAGGCTGGTGTAAAGGAATTACACGAACAGGAGCTGTAAGAAACCACATTAAATTTAATTCAAAATAATCTAATTGAATTTGTTTCAGATTGGTAAATTCCCAGGACAATATGTTAACGAAAAAGAAGAAATAACTTATGATGCATTTTAAAAATATTTGTACATTTTTATATTTTATATGTTTATGTTTATTTTAAATTAGTTTAGAGCAAAAATGTAAGAGGTAAGTAATGAAGAGAAGATCGATGAGGAAGAGAGAAATTTAAGGTAAGGATATTTAGCTAGTCAAATGTTTGCAATTTAAATTTTATTGAAACTCAAACACTGAAAAATAACGTAACGCAACGAGAAAGTTAACAAATGGCCTATTAAGAATCATCTATACCTACAGGTAACCCAAAATACTTTTTGGATAGTTTATTGGTAAATAAAATACTCAAAAAGCATATTGGGTCGCCTGTCGTGTATAGATATTTAACTAATAAATAAGAAATAAAATATTTAAATCAAAACGCATCAGTGTAGGTTAGTGACTTGCTGTTTCTATCTATCTGTAGACAAATTAATGTCATGAATCCCGGTTAATTAATTATAATTATAAATAGTTATTAATTCGATTGCATCTGTCTGTCTATCTACAATTCCCATTTAACATCAATCTGATTCTATTCTTCTTAAAACTTGTAACTTGACTGTTTAAATTGAGTAATTCTTGAACTTTCAAGCCGCAGCTTTTTATACTTGTACGCAGTACGACTGTAAACCAATAATTAAATTTTAAATTATGATAAAAAGAACTCGGTAAACATAAGTAGATAGCAAACGAACGTGTTGAAATTAGCTCAAGAAATTTTATATTTATATTTTATTCAAAGAAAGAAAAATATAAAGGAATTTTATAATCTATGCCAAAAACAAACAAATTATTCATAGAAGTGCACGCGCGCGGTGTTTTAATGTTAATACGTTGAATTTTATAACAAATATTTCCATTTGTGTCAATGTGAACTTAACTTGTCAACGAAAAACGAAATTTATTAATCAAAATATATTTAAATTTAACGATTGATGCCATTTACAATTTAGATTTACATTAAATTTATATAGATTTATATATATTTGATTAGTTTAGAAAAATGACAATGGAGAAGTGAAATTCTGATTAAATGTGCGAAAATATTTATTCTATTCAAGTAACTTGTTTCATTAATTATTGAAGCAAAGAAATATTTATGAAATGAACGGTACTTAGCAACATAATTTAATTTTACACTTTAATCTTATCTAGGGCTTGCCAAAATACTGAAAATACTAAATAAAAATCAAGTAGAAAAAGTATTTCAAATAGTATATTGCAATATTTGTATTTTGGTAAGCTCTAAATGTTATACATATCATCTGCATTTCAGTCTTTCTCTTATCTTTTAATTCAACTGAATGAATTGTTACTAGAGCACCAGTTATGTTACACATTAATAAGATTATTAAAATTAATAATTAGTTGAAGTTTTATTGCAATTTGAAGATGAAGTAATAAGTTGAAGGATCTGTGTCAATATGTACCTATAAAATGTAAGGAATAATGGAATATATTTAAAAGAAAAACACTTTATTTGTACTCACAACATTTTATTTTTGAATATTAATTAAATATTTGTTGAAATTATCAGAAATTAGGTTGCTTGCAATGCCGCACTTTCCTGCCTTAAAATGCTTTCATGCGAATCCATTATCCTTGTGCATTGCTCCATATTGCTAACAATCCGCTGCAAATCCCAATGTTTTCGTAACAACGCATCATCAATCGTAAAATGGCTGTGTCTGATGCATTTAATCGCAGTGCAATGCGCACTTGAATGCAATTTAATGCCAACTTCATGGATTAAAGCCATTAAATAATTTTCGTATTCGTTTACACATTGGATTTCTACAATTCAATTATTTTTGTTAACATTTGTTTTTTATTGTTAAATCAGTTAAATGCAAGACAAACCTAGAGTAAAGTTTGGAGGTTCAAATAGAACACATTTAAGTCCATAAACCACTGGAATCTTCCTGTCTTTAGGTCTTATCAAGCCTTGAACAGCCAATTCGTAGGCTGCCTGCGATTGTATATCAACGCCGCACAACTCGAACATTTTGCGTTGATGTGCAGCCTGCATGTTTGACAAGAGTCTCTCAATATGCGCAATTTTCACGTGTCTGAATGTTGTGCGTTCTACAACTTTGCCAGTTTTATGGAAGTTTTCAGTGGCTTGTCCTAAAATGCCTTTGACTCTATAAGCGCGCGTCGGGTGGTTTTCACGTATTGTTTTCGCCATTTTTGTCCCTGTCCTGAGTCCGAAAACTAAAGTAATTATTGCGTTGTTCTAA
>JARJDT010024209.1:0-25503 GCA_030264655.1 Leptusa sp. GC000079 | reverse complement strand
TTTTTTGATCAGTGTACCGTGCAAATTAACCATTGTCGTTTGATTAAATTGATTAATTAAGCAATTAGTTTGCGAACATGACCGCGATAATTCACAATTAGTTATCGAAGCGGAATGGGGCGGAACAATGCCGTGGAATGGAGCAAAGTGGACGAGCACTGGGAAAAGTCCGATCGGATGCGAAAGTCATCAG
Organism: Leptusa sp. GC000079; assembly: GCA_030264655.1. NCBI lineage: Eukaryota > Metazoa > Arthropoda > Insecta > Coleoptera > Staphylinidae > Leptusa > Leptusa sp. GC000079. The sequence continues at coordinate 25,310 of JARJDT010024209.1, read as the reverse complement.
TTGAGCGAGTCAAGCGAACGGCACAAATGTGTCTGCATTTCCTTCCAATCCTTCCTAATAGGGAATAAACGCTGTAGCCATCTATCGGCTTAGACAATCATCAATGGCAGGACTCAGCCTTGTAAATTATTCGAAAAGTTTGATTGAATATGTGATTGATTAACCGAAGTTGATACAAACAACGCGCGGCGCGTATTTTTCGACCCAGTCATCGACATCAACTTGGCGTTTTATTTATCTTGCCGAGCTGAGGTCCTTGCGATAAAATAAACGAGGAATTGCGACACGACCGGGATACGAGGAAGCTAGCTGGTTGAATTGCGTTGTGCAATGGGAGAGTGCAGTCAGTCAGTGTGCCAATTCAGAAATCTATTTATTTAATTGTGCTACTCGAACACATACGTATAGATATAGTTAGGGGCTGTAAGAAAACCGGCGGCATGGAAGGATAAATAGGACGGAAAGTAGTTTTCCAGTTAATTCCGTTTCGTTCCGTTCGGCTCGTGCCTATTTTCCAAGCGTTGTTCCACATTGCACCTTGTAAAGTTTTCATAAGTTGGCGCTCGCACTGTAGGCAATAAATTTTTCTCTCTTGTGCGCTCTACGTCTACGTGAACGAGACGAGAAGGAAGAAAACACGCCACTTTTTAGTTTTTATTTCGTCAAAACTTTTAGTTTGTTGTTGTAAGTTTGTATAAAAGTGGTTGTTGAGTAATGGGTAATCCAATTTTTAATTTTATTAAGTACTTGAAATTTATAGCCCTCAAACCGAACACAAACACTAATTATTAATTTTAACTCTATCGCCTTAAATAAATAATTTCTTATAGTCCATCTTCATGTCATAACCAAGAGTGCATGGTTTAGGACTAAATCCTTCTAGTACAAATGCGACTGTTCACCGCTGGCATTCGGTTTCAAGTTTAGATGCAAATATACCAAACCAAACGCAAACAAGCAGCAATCATCTAATACCATTCTAATACGTATAAGTTACGTAATATACATTATTCTGCATTACAACAGACTTGCGTTGTCTGCATGGATATGGATAGGAAGCAAAGTCTGTGTCAAGATCTAAGCCGACGTCACTCGATACCTACATCCGCAGCATCCCATCATCTCTAGTCGAACGACTCGATACTATTCTAGATTCACGTCTAAAATACTAGGTGTCCCTGAAATTGCGTGGTAGAGCTCTGTCTCCATGCTTAAAAATATTTCCGCCAGCAGTTTTAAAAATTTTAAAATTTTCTTCAAAGTGGTGCGACTTTTAACATCTTTAGAAACTCGCACAAATGAAGAAACTGAGTTGGTTCTTAGAAGGTCCTCTACCACGCACTGCGCCATTTTAGGGACACCCTGTAGATAGGTGAGTACTAGGTAAATGTGTCTTTCGTGTGGTCCACACAACGTGCTTGCCATTTTGCGGTGTTGGCGTATTGCATGCAGCTTCATATTCCTGCTCCTGCTGCATATCTCACAATGCCTACCTACTCTTAAGTCACGTCAAAATATTTGATGCTAAATTAGCGATGACACACAATTACTAATGATGGATATGAGGATATGTATTTAGTTCCCGCGCGATTTGAATGTAACATATTGGGCTGTTAAAATCATGAATGTCACAACTTGCACAACATAACATTAAACAGCTTGATTAGATAAATTCAGAGCGGACGAAAATTATCGTTTCCTGATTACATCAAATTTGCAGATTAACCTATCATGGAAATTACTCATCCAAAACTATTAAACCTTTAAGTATTTACAGTGGAATTTCGGATGTTTTATTTTTCGAAATTATCGGCGTGGAATAAATTTGAAAGGCTTGAAAGCTTTGCAGTTTTGGCGTCAATCGGGAAGTGCCCAATAGGTCGAGTTCGAGTGAATGCGCCTGCACCGATGGCAGTGATCCTTTCAATTTTATGCAATCCATCGATTTTGTGTCCCTTTTCTTGTTGCACTTTATTTCCGCAACGCGCTTCTCCTAGTGGTGTCTCTTGTCGTATCTGGGTCGCCACAGAATTTTCGATTAAAGTCCTAAAAGTTATTTTAGAAAATTCACTCTTGAAGTACCTTTGCTTTCTGGTTCTGCTAAGAACTTAAGAAGCGACATCAGAAGCAAAAGGAAGAATAAAAATCCGATATACTAATTGCCTCTCCCATCACCCTCTTTTTTCCACCTTTGCTATATCCGCAGCGAGGACTAAAATTAAATGATGACATTTAGAAATATTGTGAAGGTCAATCATCAAAAGGGCAACAGTCCCCTTGTCTTGTTCGTGTGACAACATCGGCCATCAATTCGCCATTCACAATGCAAATTTATTATTCACGTATATAAGTTTTATTTTTAAAGTTTTTTTTTATGTCGAAATAATAAGTGTAAAAGTATGGCTGACACGCGGCATAAATAAATTGTTTGCTGTACTTTTCAGTACGACTTTTTTTTATCTCTTCTAACGGGAACAAACGAAATAAAACAAAGAAAACTCAACCAAGAAGAAAATGCGGTATAATTGTTTGCCTGTTCGTTTTTTGTGCGTTGGTCCTGTGCTGGGCATACAGGGAAAACACGTCCAAGTTTGTTCGGTGCAAAGCAAAGGATGCGGAATTAAAATTACAAACAAACTTTTAGCGACACTCGTCGAAATGTAAATTTTCTTTTAGTCCTTTTGGGTGCGCCTCGAACTCTGGCTGGCTGGGTGTCAGTCCGTCGCGTTCGCAAACGCAAATCGCCGGCTTATAAAGTATGAATAAATGATGCATGTAGGAAATGTAGAAATATAAAAAAGAGATGTCATCCTCGCTGCCAGCCGGCATAGTCCTGTAGCCGAATCCTGTTGCCGCGTCGAGTAATGCTCGTCTCTCCCGTTTTTGCGCTCTCGTCTCGTAAATATTTTAATACGCAGCACGTGACACGCGCTCTTCCCACGAGTAAACACCCGAAACGTTATGGAATATTTTTACGCTTCGTCGGGATTTATTTACTCTATTTACTTTTACATTAGCAGCAGAGCAACACGGAAAATGTACCTTCGCCGGTTGACAGCGAACGACAATATGCACACAGAGGCGTGCGTGGTGCACTGCTGAGTTATTCTGTTATGCAAACAAGAATGATTTTTCTAATGTGGAATAATTTAATCAACGCGTACAACGTTAATTTATAATAATTAATTAAATCCGACGCGGCTTTGCATCCGCTATCTAAATTATGATCGAGCTGTGTTTCAATTTCAACGCCGTTTGTTTTATTGTCGGCGGCGGCGTCGTGTGATAGGAGACCGTAGCTTATACGTTAGCGCTGTGCGTGGCAAGTTGTTCTAATCATTATAGCAGATATCAGCTTGGAAGCATCGAAACGTCGAAGCCTCCAAACTCGAAACGAAACCGAACTCAAAGCCACCTCACAAGTAGTACGAATCAAGCAAGCTCTAGTTTCCCACTTTCCTATAAAGTACTAGGAGTACGAATTAGTGACGGTTTCGAAACGGTTGAAATAATCCCGATATCCACGAATCCTACCTCGGCAGCTAGATCCTTAACTGATTACTGAACACGCAATCGCTGATTACGGACACACTAAATACAACAGCCGCCCCCTCTCAATGAACCCGCTGCCACACAAACCGTTTCACAAGTCTTCATGGCGAAAATCAAGCGCTTGACTTCGAATGTTGAATTTGAATGTTTGGCCGGTTTGAATGATTTATATTTTGGCAATTACATCCAGCAATTCTACTAAGTGTTATCCATAAAACTATATTATTGATTGATTGCTGGCAAAACGAATGCAAATGCATTTCGTAAATATTTATGGAAAACAAGCTGATGTGTTATGAATGAAAGCTTAAACTTCATTAACCATGTTCATTCGTGCTGATTGCAGAATTATATAATTAATTATGCGAGATTAACACACGTGATTAATATTCATTTTACCTTAATGACCATCCATCGACAAATTAAAATCTAAATTGTGCTAGGTCGTACTTATAATAATTTGTCATTTTTATCTAAATCGTTAGTTTAATAACCATTTCAACAACAAATGGATGAGCACTCAATAACATTAAGTATTTTTTGTTATCTAATAATGAATATGTACAGCCTCGCGTCAATGCACAAATTATTTGTTAGTCATTTCGGATGATGAATTATACATAAATGTTGAGGACATAAAAATAATTGAAAAGGTATTTGTAGGCCTATAAAGTTCGGTAAAGCATTAAGCATTCATGTTCTTTTACTGCTTATTGTTTACGAAGTAACAAATTACGTGACCAAAAATTAATGAATGTCCTTTTGCATTTTCAAATAATATTTAGGTAATTTATTAATAACTTCATTAATATGGAATTAGGATAGTTTGAAACAAATTATTGAAATGTTTATTTAGGAAGTTTCAATGGTTTGAATGATTCATTTGCAATTTATTATCAAATCAAATGTGTGCAATCGAGAAATCAGTGGCGAATTAAAAACGCGCACTTTAATGGACATTTTTCACGTTTTCCATTTATAATTCAATATCGTATCAACGCAACAGTCACACCCACCATATCCGCGCATTGTACCTATTTAATAATTACAACATTTTATGTCGACGTTCGCACGATTCATGTTCCATTCGCATGATACGAATTGTATGGTCGCTATAAGCGCAATGCACAACAGAAATATAGTTGTTTCAATGGATTATTAAAAACCACACCAATTCCTCTATCCATTTCCAACAAAAACACCGCTACTAGCCTATGGCGTTGTTGTTCGTGTTCGTATAAAATATCACACACTATGTACTATAGTTATCCGAGGAAAATCGATATGTTTTTGAATATCAAATAATATTTTATTAAAATGGGCGTGCAACGTGTTTTACATGTTTTTCGCGTTTTCCACAACAATCACCTATGAAAATTACCATTTACTTGCGCAAGTTTAGTTTTGTTTTTGTATTAAATTGGAGTGGTGTAACTGCATAAATTACTAGAAACATCAATAGAAACAATTTAAAATATCATAGTTAAAGTCAATACTATATTCTATTCAATCGTTTTCCAATATTAAAAAAAAACAAGAAATTTGTAGTGCTTGAAAAGAAACTAGTAGTTACAAACTATGCCTGTTTAAAGAAATGAATTCATGTCGAATGGGGCTCATTGTCGACGATCATGCAAACTGGGCATAAATAAATGCGATTCTTATCATTGTTGTGTGGGGGCGCGCTCGTACTGAACCAAAGCCTCAACCAATAGCTCATTGTAAGGTCACTGGCTTAACAAATGCATGAATGAAAGTGTTACAGTTATCCCTTATTCAAGATAGTCAAATCAAATCAAACAAGAACAAGTAAGAAAAGGTGTTGGAAAAATTTATTTACATCCTATTTTATTTGGGGCTTTTCATTTCAAGCCCTACTTCTGTTAATTAAAATTTTCTATACTACACTCGAAAATTTGTACGTTTCTACCAGTACTACAACATCTAAAATATGTATTATGGAAAGTAGTTAGTATGAGAAAGTTGATTATAAACGAAAATTAATATTGCAATAAAAACATGCTGGCTCTCACACACACTCAAATAATGTTGTTTAAGTTGCTTTAATTGCAAATCAAGTGAGAACGCAAGGGACCCACTTTGTGTTTGCGACTATGTGCCTGAATAAGCCCTGCATTGCAGTGTGCAGTTTAATCGTCGACGTCGATGCAATTCGTCGGTTATAAGCCACATTGTTGCATGTGGAAGTATATGCTTAATGCATGTCTTCGCCGATGGCGTTTCTTACGCTCTCTAATTCAAGCATTTCGCTACACAACGGTGTTTAGCATATTTGCACGTATAACAGGGTGTTGTCAGGACCAAATTCAAAGTTCTATAATTTCCTTAGTAAAACACTCTCTTAGTAAGAAGTACGGAAACGTTAAGGATGCAGGACTGCAATGGAGACAAACACAATAAGATTACATCTACATACATTTCGATGTAGTTAGGCGTTTGCCAACTCAATGAATTATTTAAAATTGGCAAATTGAGCAAAATGAATTTTTGAATAATTTACTCATCGAAAAACAAGCAACTGAATTTTATACGTATAAATCGTTATTGTAGATGTGAAAGGTCTATATGAGGAATTCCTATATCCGCACCGGTTTTATTCAACAAAATTCAAATACGATTTGTGAGTTTTGCTAGGAGGTAACTGCTCGTCGGACACCAAATAGAATCGTGCAAAATTGAACGCGAATGTCTGCTTTGGCTTGGTTTGTGCTATCTGCGAAAGCGAGAATATACGGGAACACAATATAGCGGTAGCTACATATAGAACGTGAAAAAGTAGAAAAAATCATTTCGGTTCTAGGTGAGTGTCCGTTTATTGTGAGAGCACACGCAGCAGAAATTGGTTGAAATATACTATTTCGGGATGCAATTTCCAATTCCAACGTTTCGTTTGCTTTCCTCTACTATACGGGTATGTTAAGAGCGAGCACTGCGTACCGCAATATCATTGTTTTTGCATTGATTTGCGCTTGGTTGCTTTGTTTAACATGCTCCTGTACAAGACACTTCAGAATCATTTAATTAAAATATACGTGATTTTTAAAAATGTTTGCTATTTATTGATTGTTTATTTTATAAAGTTGTTTTAATTTGATTAAAAATTTTAATTATCATAGCAAACATTCCTGTTTGATTGGAAAATTTTCGATGACTTTGTATGAGGAATTAATGAAATGCACAGGGAGACTGGGCACAATAAAAGGTAGCAACCGACGAACAGGACGCTTTGTTGGATATTGCGTTTTCAAACCTCGATTAGGAATTATTCATTTTCAATTCATTTACAGCACCATTCAAAAGACAGTTTTTGTTTCCTTCATTTCCAATTCCGAATTTCAATAGTCAATACCAAAGCAGTTGATGTCATTTTCAGTGTTGCTTATTTGCTCAATTTTGCTCAAACAATTGTAATTTAAATATGTATTAGGTGCAATGCTAAACATGGAAATGTGAAACAAAGGCCTTCAATTGTTAATACTCATCAACTGCATTAAAGTTTAAACTTATTTCGACTTTGGACAGCGAATGCATTTTGTGTTTTCAGCTATTGTTCTACTTTCAATATCAGAATTTAACGAACCAATGATACAAACAAATATTATGGGTATTTGTATCCATAACTGGAAAGACATGCGCTGAGTATGTTCAGCGAGTATCGGCAGTTTCATGTTAAATGCATGCGGATGCGATTTCTCCTCGGGAGAGTTATCGAAACACAAATACAAAGATGTCGAAAAGCACAGAATGTTAATTTACGGTGTGCATTTATGGTATAGTTGTGTATTAGTAGGTATATTAGTATTGTGAAGGCGCCGGGCATCAGACAGCTAAACAAGTTCCTACCGCTGCCGACGACGACAACGGACGAGTTTAACAAACTTATTCAAACTTGTGCCGGGCGCTTGTTTTGGATATAAGTAGTTTATGTATGGATAACAGAGAATGGCCGACGGCGAGACATCCCACCCTTTATTTACGCATTATTTATATTGTTTACAAAGTCTGTATAAATGCGTCCTTAATTTGCATATGACGTAATAAACAACTTAATTTTAATATAACGAAGAGTTTAATGGTATTATATTTGAATTAACTTTAAAATAACATCGCAGGAACAAGACACACTGTATATGTAGGAGAAAAATTAAAGTTTAGTTGTAAAAAGCTGTCCCATGTTGCCCTATTTTTTGCAACAAAAATTAAATTTATTGCAGACAGGCACATGCTACCATCAAAATGTAATAACGCAACTGCACCCCTGGTTTTCATTTTACGCCATGCAATTTTATATTTGAATTACATAACTAGATATAGTTTATGAACAGTCCGGAAAATGTGTTTATGCCTAATGCATTAATTATACAGATTAATTAAAAATGTTACTACATTCTATGTAATGATTTACTAATTTTTGTGTGCAGCGATCGTGATATTTATAATACTCAATAAAACACGTGCTGCTTATTCTTATTAGTTTTGGTGGCGGCACAGCTAGGGAAAGTTCTTTATGATTGTCATAAAACACGCGTAGTAATTTCGACGCAGGCAACTAAAATATGTGCGTATGTTTTTATATCTCAATCTCAATAAGTTTACGAGCACAATTCTTCAGCTTTGTCAACTAACACCATTCTCAGTTTTTTTTATCAGTATACATGATGGAACGAGTTAGCAAAACCTAATGCGGCGTACCAACCACTCCAGGGAGATCGTCTGGGTCTGGACGTTGAGTGAATATTTACACAATGTTAACCAGTCCCGACTGGCACCGGCGTCGTAGGATAATTAAAAAAGTGTAATTACGATGAGAACGATGACTATAGCTATAGCAAACTTGAACCTCTACTTTACTGCTTGTGCTTATTGAATTAGCTAATTTAATAGAGACGCGTTCGCAGATGGGCACCGCGACGGTATCACATAGGCTAACCCAGTGGAATGCACTTTATATAAAGATACGACGAGGAAAGTGTAACAGGAAGAGCTCCAGGGATATGTGCAAGAGACAATCAATGTCTATGTGTTGTTGCTGTATCCTGTACCTTTCTTACTGTTAGGTGTTTGGCAGCATGCGAGGAAGTCTAACGAAATTGTTGAAAGTGGGTTATATTGAAATGTGTGGGTTTTGCTTACGTATGGTTGATTCGTGTTGCGTATATTTATTGTAAAGTTAAAGGGTGACGTTTTATTTATTTTAGGGACTAAAAGCGAAAAAGTCCGCTTAAATTTCGAACGCTTTTTATATGCGTAGGATAACAGGGATGATGGTAACAGCATTTATTTACACAACGATGCGTGAATGGTTAAATAAACGCATCGAATTTAATATATTTTTTATGTGCGAAGTTAGAATGGCGCATTTGCATACGTATATGTGAATGATCAAACGAATACGGATGCGGCTAGTTGAAAATGCAAAGTTAAAAAATTCAGTTGCGGTATGAAGAGGCTCTTTCGCTCCGCATGGTTCATTTACGCAGAAATACGCCGAAATATCTGCCGCTCGTTTTCGAAATCAAAATAAATAAACTCGCGCAATGCGTTCATGCGTTCTAGGCTTGCTTGATTTTAGCTTTTTGGTATTAACAAGTTTCGGTTTGGCTCTTTGCATACGTTCAAAATGTGTCTCGCCGCACAGGCGAAAATTTGTTCATGTTATTTCACAGCCGCTCATGCTGTATATCACCGCACAACAAATTTTCCAATGTTAAAGAAAAAAATTCTTGCGTGTTGCAGCCGTAGGCGTTTCACGAGCAAAAACGACTAGAGTATTTTCGTTCAACTGCGCATAGGCATTGTTGCAGTGTTGTAACATTTGAACAAGAACCGCAAGAAGTAAGGAAAAGAAAGAAGTGCAAATGTAAAAGTAGGGATCTTCATTGTCCCTTCCATTGTATAAGAGTCTGCTGGATCGTAAACGACGATAAAGTTTGTTTCATTTGCGGTTTCGGCAAATGACGGAAAACGCAGGATCGACTTGCGTCTATTACAACTCCAAACTGCCATGGCAATGGCACTCGAGATGGAGAGACGAAGCCACTTCCTGGAAGGACAAGAAAGTCGAAAGCGCAAATAACTGAAGAAATAGCATATGCTGCATGTTAGTAAAGGAAGGACGAGAACGTAAACTATTTATCAAGAAAGGGGAAAAACTTGGAAATTAAAAATATCTCCGTAACTATAGAGCAAGTTGTGAAGATCTAGAATAAGTGGAAGCGGTGGAAGTAAGAGATATGCGGAAGAGCGGACGGCAAACTTGTTTATTGTTTCCTAAAAGATATCAAGGAAATCGAGGATATTCGTTGGATAAGTCGTAAACTTTATTGGCGCTTAATAAGCAAAACTTACAAGAAAAAAAACGATATACGTCGGATTAGACTCCGAAAATAAAATAAACTCAACTAACACAAATTTAATTAATTCGAACATGAAGCGAACAAAATTACAGAAATAAAATGCTAATGTAGTATTAAAGTGTAATGTGCAAAAAACATTATTTCTCACACGTCTGGTTTTTCCATCACTTTTGTGCTGCAATTTCGTTCCGCTGTTATGCTACATTTGCCACCCCCAACGAACGCGTATTCGATACTACTTTTTGTAAAGAAAAAAATGAGCGTGACTTTGGTTGGGTGAATTATACATGCAACACGTTTGTAAAAGTCGGAAAAACAATAAAACAAGAGCGGAAGAAAATGCTGAAAATTTTAGGCGGCGTACATTTTATTATTACAGATTGAACAATTTAATGGAGGTCGACCAGCAAATTGTTTGAACGCATTTGTGCAAATTATTATAAATTTTACTTATTGTTTGGCATTGTTTGCCAGTTTCATTGAATGAATGAACCTAAACGAGCATGTGCGTGTTTGGTACTTTTTCGTTTTGGTTGCTTGCTTCCTTTCTTTCATTTCTAATTCATATATTTAATAATAGCAAAATGCTATCATTATGTGCATTCTGTGAACAAATGTGTGGCTTGGGCAATAGGAAAAACGCCAACAAAACAAGCAAGCTGATTGTAAAAACATACAAAGTGAAAAAATATACTAAAATAAATAACGAACATAAAAGACAGGAAATTAGGATATAAGGAAATGGGAAAAACACCTAAGTATTTCTGCATGTGGTTATTCCCATTTTATTTTTTGTTGACTATTATTGTTATTGATGTGTTCTTTCTTAATTTTATAATTAAATAAAACATTTTTATAAAAAAGGGACTAAAAAACTATAAATATTAAAATTTATGATAATGGATTATTAATGAATTGTTAACATAGGCGGTCACTCAAGTGAGTACATTAATTAATAACCGTTTATTAAGTTGAGATTTCTGTTTATCTTCTTGATGGCTTCGGATATGCAAGTCAAGAACAAAACATGGCGTTGCGCATTCTCTCCCGATGTGCAATTTGCGGTGTTTGTGATGCTTGTGTTAAGTGTTGGCGTTAATTAATTACCTCATTAAAATAGTTTGGCTTCAATTGTTTAGAGCGTTAATAAAGATTTTCTTACTTGTCGGCCAGCTTGACAATATCATTAAACTTATTGCTCTGGAAATATTAAATTTTAACAGGTTGAACATTCCCAGGTCCTGGAATTTTCAAAACGTGTGAATTGTTAGCAACATGACGGTTCATTAAAATTTTATAAATTTTCAAATAAAATACTTTTATTTCATAGACTTGGTGTGGCTACGCATGGAGTACGGACCAGTGGGAAAAGCGTTATACCGTTAAACCGTTGTAGAACATTGGGTCATGTATTAGGATGCGATGCTGTGAGATGTTACAGGTTCGGTAATAAAAATAAAAGTACCATCAGCGTGTACTAAACCAGTATCGGACATGGAATTCCAATGAATATGTTGCTTCCTACGCTGATAATGCTGGTACGAATGACGGAATGCGAATGAGGGAAAGCAACTCAGTGTGAATGCGCCGGGCAAAATTTAAATCCTCTTACTTGCTATACATAATTATAGAATGACTAAACATGTTGAATTTTATATTTTTAATTATATTTTAAATTTTGTTTTTCATTTTTTCCTTGCATAAAATATACAAAAAAACAGGTCATTTTTGGGAATGGTGCAGTTCGCATGAAGAAAAACTCTAGGAATTTAACTTGCAAATGCATCCACATGTTCAACGGTACTTTCACTCAATGTGTTCGTTGAATTCTTGTTGGTTGTTCAGGCACACTGGGAGAGGAAAGAGGAGCTGAAAAAAGTAAGCAAAACAACAACACCGCAGCTTTGGCCAGACGAAAAAGTCAATGAGTCTCTCGTTCACTATACTAAATACAGGTGATGGCACGTGTCGGATTTTATTAAAAATATGTAAATTCACAACCGCGCCGCCGGCTTTCGAATTAAACTTGCAGAAAAAGTACAAAACAAGCGCAATTTTAAACGTTTCTAAACGTTTGATGTTGTTTCTTTTGCACACACGCAAACAAAAACATTTAGGTTGCAAGCTGAAATTTATGCATTTTCCATTGGAGATACTTATTTAAAGTTTTAACCAATCGACGCGTGACATGTTGTAGTTTTACTTTTAGTTCAGTGACAGAATAAATTTTGCGCGAAACTAACTCAACAAAACTAAACTAACTAAAATTCTACATAGTTGTTTATTGCGAATATGCAATGTCCGCAAGTTTCCTCAAATAGGATGAACTAAATAAAATAAATGTTGTCGATAAATCGTTGCGCTTCCAATTAGCGAATTGAACGGCAATGCATCGAGAATAAACTACAAATTAAACACTTGTTAACGAACATTGGAAATATTTGATGTACATTGACACAATGTTGCATTTTAATAATGATTTTTTTGTCATTATTGCATTTTCTGAAAATTTATATTAATTTTCCAATGGCCATTGCAAACTTCAAATAAGCAAAAATTAAATGAATTTGTTTTAATTAAACCGTCAAAGCTTAATTTACTAACGGATGCAGAGAAAATTCAATTGATATTTAAAATATGTGGCGTAATTATAATATGGACATAGTTTTCATATTTTCAATACAAGCACGCACCGAAAATGGAATAATATAGAAAATTACAATCGGAAACAATTGCGCAAAATATTAGGTAAAAATTACAAAATGTGCACGAATTGTAATTTATAATTGAATAATTTTACTCGAGCTCAGTGCACATTTTCACGTAGCAAATTTCATAAATAATAAAAAGGGAAACTGCGCAGCGAGCGTGCTGTTTTACTCTGGCAGCGGTTGCTACGTTCGCTGCGCTAAAATAATGAATAAGCCAGCAACGACGATATTTTTCGAAATAATTGAAGCGTAAAATTTAATAGATTTCCTTTATGGTCGCACCGGACCGTCCGGCTCGTCTACTCTTCCAGGCACAATACAACAAAATTGCTGTGTAAAATTGGATTGGGCATAATACACGCTCATATGACGGCGAGCAATGTTCGCGAAACTCATTCTGGAGAAGCAAGTGTCTCTTTCTTTCCCCCTTTTTCTGTTACCACATTGAGTTTTTTATATCTACAACTAGGTGTTATGATTGTTTGACGGAATATTGACAATATCCCGAAAGCCATTCCAAAAACACGGCATATTTTATTATAGCCCGCCACTGGGTTTTAAGTTGATAAAATAACTGAAAATCCGCAGTTGGTTACACGATTCTTTGGAAAACTAATGTCAACATGTTTTTGGAATACATAATGAATATAATGATTTATAAGACGCGTTCAAACAGGAACAAAATCAAATTAATTTACCAACCAATAAAATTCGTTTTCGAAATATTTGAACTCAAATTTGGCCAATACAATTTATTGATAAAAGAATTAGGCGGATTGGTTAACCTTTTTTTTCTATTTCCTTTGCGTGGCTGGATTCTTTGGAGTATTTCGAAGAACTAATTTTAACCTAGGTAATCTCGTCCACAAGGGTGCAATAGGAAAAAAAAATGATTTAATTTAGTATGTGCTAGTTCATTACGTTCATCAATACGAATTATGAATCACTCTGTATAAATAAGTTTTCCAATGCATGTCCAAAGTGCTCACCACTCGGGCGAAACGAAAAGTTATGTAAATTTTTTATGGTCCATGGACAACGCTATAAGGAGCGAATATGATAGTAGACCCGAAGCACAAAGATCGTCGATGTATTTGCCGACTCTTGTCCTCTTCCTGTCTATGTACAAGTGTCCTTAGTTACGGATTCAACGTTGGCTGCCGGGTTTATAGTTATTTCGGTGCTTTGCGTCAGGACTCGTTCGGAATTAACTATAGGTGCGCGCAACCATCTTTTATTTACCATTATCAAAGTCCATCTAAGAACCAAGAACTTGTCGACTTCGAAACTAAGTAAAATACCATCGCACACGATGAAAGCACTGCAAATGTTTAAAATTTGCATATTTAATACAGCGCGATCTTTGAATGGAAATTTTAACGCATGTCAACTCAATAAATATTAGGAAAATTTAAGGATCAAACTTTGTTCAGGCATTTTTCTTATTAAAAAATAAAATACGAAATGACAGCCTGCTTTATATAGTAAAGAAAAAAACGACGGAGGGAATATAAAGAGATATAAAAGGATTACGTGTTTTACGTGTTCTATTGTTGGCTCCTGGTCTTTGTAAGTTGACGTTTTAAGTTAAATTCCATTTAATGACAATGCGGCTAAAAGTTGGTAATGTGTTATTAATTTATTTTTAAACTTGCACGCTGTATACATTTTACTTAAGAAAATCTTTGCATAAGATTTAACTATTTCTCCTTCTTGTTTATTGTTTATAGTAGCAAATGCTAAATAAGCACCTAGTTACTTAACTCAGTCCAAAGATAAAAACCTAATATGCATCAGACTGTGAGTAAAATTATTGCTTTTTACGTCGACGTAAGTGAGTGTATTTTGATGAAGACGTCAAAGAAAACGAAGACGTTACGACGCCATATTTCTTCTTATACATTCAAATAGACACCTCTCAAGTTACCAAAAATGTGGAAATTTTGGCTGACAAGAAATGAACAGTCTGTCGTACACATGGCAAGGAATTAACACCAAAACTGCATTAAACAAAATGCATTTTTCGGCTTTCGTTAAATATAGCGCGCTTTTTTTCATCAATTTCGGTGTGAAAAGTTGATTCATATTTAACTATAAGCAGTGAAATAATTGCCTAACATAGGCAGCCCATGTCTCATATTCAAACACTAGTTAAATAGGAGGCCTGGTACTTAATTAGTGTTTTAAAGTGCAAAGTTGGTTGCCTATAGTTATTGTTGGTTATCGCCAGGAGAAATGTCGGACGTCGAAAAAATGTTGTAAGCAACACTTGTGTGTGTGATCATTGACGAGACCTTTTTATAGACTAGTTGCTTAAATAACTATTAAATAATAATCCAATTTTATTTCAAACAATTGATGGTTTTTCAGCAAACGAGTTTTTAATAATTCTTAAGATTCAAGTTAATGCATCATTGTTTGAACCTTGATTAAATTGTACTATTTCTGCGACAGCGGACTGAGGATGAAATCTCAAACCATCAAGCATAGTAAAAGTCGTTAATATTTTATTACATCAAGAGAGACTGAGCCAGAGTACCAGAAAATCAGAGCCTTGATGAATTGATTACTATTCAGATAGCTCGGTTTATACGAAGCATACAGAGTGTTCAAAACGCTGAAAAGTTTTAGTTGCAGTGTATAACAGTGTAGCAAATCTCAATAATTTAACTTCGTGTGCATCTGTGCTTGCCTTGCAGTAATAAGTGTTATTGGTCGGGAAAGCCGTGCATTGCAATAGGACACCAGAAGTGGCGGTTTAGTGCGGCTACGATTTTAATTAATCACCTTATAGCCAACATACACCGCATGCAATTCTAAAGTCCTGCTAAGTGTCCTTAGCACAATAGTACAATACGAGCGATGTTGCTAAGTGTTAATTAATACTGATAATTAACCAAGACACATTGTTGTTGCAATCCCAGACCGGAACATTAACCAATACTCGTATCAGTTATTACAAACAGATCAAAGTATAGCTAATGGCGAATTAATTCAAAGTTTCTGAATCTCAGTATTCGAAGCAGTTTTAGGTCCATATACTATTGGCATATTTCTGCAATATTTTATCTAGTTATTGCTAAACTTGTTGCGATAAGGGGATTTAACTTTGTCCTTATATTTTCCTATTTTAAAGTTTGGTCCTTGGTCGTGGTAGCTTTGAGTTCGGAAAAAAGCAGGCACGTAGCCCGCTTTTAATATACGAAAGAAGTCGTAAAGTTGACACTTTTTATTATATGTATGCTCAGTCTCAGTCGATCAAGACATAAAAAATCTATCTAGGATTTTTTGCAGGAATCTCGAATATGTCCCCCCTGCGATTTGTGATTTGTCTATAATAATTGTTTTAAATGATTTAATGGGAAACTTTGTGCTCCTAATGTGTAAAGTTTTCTCCTTGTGGTCGAGATAATTTTAATTATTTTGTTATTCGTTTTATCACATACGCAATAATTCAAAACACTGCCTGCCGTAATACCTCTTAAAAACAGTATCTTAGAAGCAGTTTCCGAAGACTTTTCGCTCTACTGCTGCCGCCTACCTATACCTATACGAACCGCAGGAACAATTTATCATTCTTTTGTGTGCGCGGCAAGCCGTGGAAAAAATTAAAACGCTTTTCCCGCCCGGCTGTTTGGAACGAACGAAAAGTACAGATAATCGGACGCGAAGTGCCTTCAAGTCTCTATCAATAACGGAATTACGTGCACCTGTCCAACGAGTGCGACTGATAAATGGCGCGCGATTGCGTTAAATAAATGTTTGAACAGAAAATTACATGCAACGCGTTGGGTAGACATTTTTCAAACATTCTACATACATGCTAAACTTCATAACGAATAGCTACCTGCAACTTTTATATTTTTGACAGCTCAAATTCCAAATTGAACTGGATACGTGTTGATACACTTACGATATGAATTGGTTCTGAAATATCACATTTTAAAAACAATTGTGCTTGCAATTTTCATTTATTTACTTCAAAATGGATTCTTAAATTAAGTGCTCCCATTAACATAATTATAGTTGTCGAACGCTAAAATTAGCATTTTAAACTATTAGTCTAAAAGCATATGTAATTAAAAAAATAATTAATTAAAATATAAAGAGGCTAACGCTGACTATGGTTCATGCACTTTAAAACTGCTTGAAATTTATTTCCTTTATGAATTTTTGTAACAGCAAATAAAATCCAGTATTTAACAATCAACTTTTCATCTGTCGGTCGAAATCGAAATTTAAATTCAAACTAAGTTTTTGAAAAATATTGATTTTAATGTGTTTAATACAAGTAACGACAATTTAAATATTTATTATTTTAGTCATGTGGCATGCGAAAATACGTGAACATGCATTTGTTGTAGATTACTTTGGTTCACCAAATATGTTTTCAGTTCTATTAAGGCAAATAATCAAATACGGAAACCGATCGTAATATTGAAACGTGCTTTGTACAAAACAAGTCTATTATTATATGTATAGATTGCCACGCTCGGATCCTGTCATTCTATCTATAATGTGCAAACTTTAACAGCATTTACATAAGACCATATCATCGAGTTTAGATATCTTGTTTAGTTTCAACCTCTTATTTTAGTTGTCTATACAATAACAAGGAGACGCGGACAAAATCCAGTAAATCCAACTCGTTAAAAGCAGACTTTATTAATATTGCAAATGTAAACTCAAAGCTCAGAACGACTCCATTAGCAGACTTGAAATGAAAGAGAAATTAATAAAAATAAATTTGATTTAAAATCAATTTTCTTCCATTTCACTTCCAAGAAGTCTCAAAGTGAATGCTCAAAAGCAAAGCATTGAAAATTAAGAAATAAGATGCGAGAGTCGTAAAAAGAAAGCGCCGGGCGCGCAGATGGAAAAGAGAAAAGCAAGTGAGAAATGAAAATGCGATTGATAAGTTTCGCAGAGATAAAGCATCTGTGTCGGGTCGACCGATTTTATCCAAGCTATTTGCAAGGCACGAACATCGATTTACTAAACCTCCAGGGTTCGGTCCCTCTTCCCAGTTCGCATCCTTCTACTTTTTCTTACTGTGTCGTTTTTTTCTCTGATGCTATACATTTTTCTAAACATTTCGCCGTGCTTCTAGAGATTGACAAAGTGTCAACTCTGCTAGATTTGAAAATTTTAAAGTGAACAACAAAATAAAACAAATGGAGTGCATATTTGCGGCTTAGTTGTGCGCATATCAGATATCGGCATGTGTTTGATAGGTAAACACAATATTGGCTTAATTGGTAAAACAATGTCGCACTCATTTACAGCGAGCAAACGCCGCAAAGGTGAATTTCGCGAAATTGAATCCAAATTGCAATCTATCCGGATATTAACCGCATATTTATCCGTGGTGGTATTTATTCAATGAATGGCATTCTGGCAAGCAACCTACATGAATGCGGTACAGGCTCAGATTATTTGATTTTGACTGATGGCAGTGGCTGCACGTCCATCGATTTCGACACGGTCGAACCGAATTCGTTCGCGTTTCGATGAGCAGCTCTCTGTGTATATTTCGTACGGGAAACAGGTACGCATTGAAAAGCTTACTGACAATAAGCGGCGCAAATCAAAAGTCGGCAGGATTTCCCGACATACACAAAATTGAAAAAAATGCGAATTTGTATACGAATTGAGAGAAAAATGGAAATGACAACGCATAACGTTATGCTGATTGCGTAATGGAAACAAACGATGCGCACATGATCCAAATGGAAATATAACATTCAATAAAAATAAATAATTCAAATGTTTCATTGTGAAAATATAAATGTCTATTTTTATTAAAATAAAAATCTGGCTTAAGTGTACTTAGATAAAACTAAAAAAATATTTCAAACTAAAAATCATCGTACTAATTATATTAAAAGTAAAACTCTAGAGTGGGCATACAAAAAATCTGAAAGGACTTGAAAGGACTAAGTAGGAAAATGGTAAAGGTTTCGTGTCCCTTCTTTACCTTGCCTTTCTGCAACAAGAACTAGGGAAAATTAAAAATTTAATTTAGCAATGCAAACACCGACACTACAAATTGAGATTAACATTTTTTAAAAATTTTAATTTAATTAATTAATTAATTAATTAATTAATAACTCTGCTCGGCTTAATATTTCTGAAAGAAACAAGAAACAACAAACGCTCTCATTTTATGTTAGTTTATTATTACATAGCGAGCACATGAAAGTTTCCGACATGAAACAATCAGTGATAAAACCGCCAACACCTGTATACATTACATAAACTGCGAATGTTATGCGAATTCATGTTGCAAGTAGCATCAAGTGGCAAGAACGAACAGTTCCAGTTTTACAAATTTACATTTGTTAACTTTACGTATGCTTGGTGGTTGAAACTAGTTACAAAGGTGCAATGTGTGCACAGGATATATTATTACACGTGTTCTGGACTCGGCTAGATTGTGCTGTGCTGTTTGCCTTTTAAATTTTCACTTTACGCTTCGAAATTAGCAAGTAGATAATTCATACCGCGGTTCTTGATACGCGGATGCAGTCAGCACTTTCATACTCAGCGCACATTTCGCATTGGTAGGTATTGAAAACAAAAACTCAATTTTAATTAATAAAGCGCACTTTCCATATAGCAAGCAGAGCATCATTGCTCAAATTTTAGTTAATTAAACATGATGTACAGTTTTTTCCGCGCTCATATGCATGGAAAACGTTTGCAACGCTGTCATAACTTTCCAGGACTATCTAATTTTTGTTAATTAAATACTCTTCATATTCATATGCCGAGCTAGTAAATTTGTTTCGCATATGTGGCAAGCAACTGCAAGTTGTAATTTGTTGTTTTGCAAATCAGAAATTTGCATCATTTTTCTTCGCAGTCGTTTTATTCTGCTAGTTGCAGAAAAAAGTTGCTGGATTTCCACGAGGGCTTTCCAGCTAAATCCTTCGCATTGAAGCAAAAAATTGCTGTTATAAAGATCAAGGGATAAAACAAGCATAAGGAGAAGAACGCACGCAAGCATAGTCAAAAAATCGCGCAAACTTTGTCGACCGAAGCGAAAAGAAGCAAACGGATAGGAAAGGAGTCAGGATATGAAAGGGAAAAAATCTGGATGAGCGTATGGAGCGCGTGCGGGCGGTTTAAGTTCGAGCAGCTGAGAGCGAGTGGATGAGATCGACGCGCAATAATTTGAAAATCCCATTATGTCTTGTTGTTTGATGGATTACGTGCGCAATAAATATAACGAGATGTGTATGCCCCCGTCCCGTCGTAAAGCATCAAGAAGAAGACGAAGTAGACTTAGTACAGCCTGCTACCTATATGTATGTGCATCGACCTGAAAAAATGTATTGCTTCCTACAACGACGGGGCAAATTTTCAAAACGTTTCATCATCGTTGAAAGCTCACACAAACATCGAGAAAGAATGTACACTGGAAAACAACGTGATATATTAATTCAAGATGCTCCAACTCCCAAGTTAGCAAGTTGTTAATAGCATTGTAATAGTTTTGTCATTGGCACGTTATATAATATGCCAGTAGAAAAACTTCTTTATAGAGAGTGAATCTCACGAGACCATTAAGATGCCGGCGACGTGATTTTACGACTCTTTAATGACTTATCGTCGGGTTTGAATTAATTTTCCTTAATAGTAGGTAATTTGCGCGTCATTATTATACATTACAACAATTTAAAAGATTTAAGTAAATGACTAAACTTAACTAATATTTAACTTTGAATATTTTACATTGGTTGTTATCGCTATTAAAGTCATTCATTTGTATTTCAAAGCCAAAGCTACTCAAGATAAAAGAACAAGTTGTTCACATCAGTATCAAGCAGTACTTGAATGTGCTTATGATGTTATAATAAAATCGTCGAATCTGCCATCGTAAACACAATAGTCCTTTAGACCCTTGATGCGTGCTGAATTATCTATTATGTATTTCACTCCATATAAAAGGGAAGACACTTGAAATATTGGCATCGCAACAAGACGAGACAAAACAAAGCAAGACTGTGGCAAGAAAAGACAAATAAACAGGAGATAGACCAGATTTACCGATAATAACATCGCGCATAGAATTATTACCCTATATGATGTATAAATTTGCGAATAAAATAAGTGGAAAGCGGTGTGGAGTAAAGTGCGCAATCACATACAGATAGGCACCCCGCAATCCAGACAAATGACTAGCGATCATAGATCCATTCATCAAGCGGCGTTTTCCCTTTATATCAAACGACCTCGCAGGCGTTCCCCTTTCGTCCCTCACATATGTAGGTACGTGTTGTTTACGTATCGTGTTTGTCCTTTAACGCGACGCAAGAGTAAAACGCACAACACGACGATAGCGCACATCGTCGTCGTCGTCGCTGCCTCGGATAATAGAATGGATACGTTTGTAATGCGCGGGGATGAGAGAACAAACGCAATCCAGCAAAGGGGTTTTGATGTGTCGTGTGTAAACAACGCCTCACATCAAGGGGAACTGCACAATACTGTCGCAGAGCGGATTGTTTCAAACAAACGAAATGTTCCAGGACGTTTCTGACGTTGAAGGATAATGAATCGCGGGACGGCTTTGTAATAAACTCTAAAGGCACAACAAGCAAATTCTTAAATCTTTAAAAAATATATATAAAATAACCTTCTTGTCATATATTTTGTTAAACTTTAAAAGGGCAACGGAAAATTAGTAGAAATAAAACAAATACTTTACGTTCAAAGCGGTACAATACGTGCCGTGCTATGTTTCATTCGAGTCAATATGTGAAGGCGCCGGGCACCGGTCAATTTCTTATTTCATTTGGTTCAAGTACAAGAAGCAAGCACGTTCACCTTCTTCAAATTCTTGATTCGTGCCAAAACGATTTGATATATGATGCCAGAAACATGCTCGTATAATAGAAAAAAATAAAACAACGTTTTTTGAGTCAATAAATGATTTTTGAAAATAATAGAAAACAAAAACTGCAGTTTGAGATCTAACGGTAAAATATGCTTTTAAAGCAATCTTAATTAAATCTATACTTATTTCTAGTCTTAAGGTAGAGGTACACGTAGTCGTTAAACTGTAAATGTTAATCTATTATACTTGTAATTACGACCGAAAAACGCCATAAATTCAAATTAAAAGCGCACTTTTTAAATGAGCCCTTCGTATAGCTATAAGCAAAGGGTGAAAAGCATTTAAATAAATTCCAATCAGCGTCGGACACTTTAGCCAAATAACAATACGTTTACAACAATGAGCAATGAATGAAAAAGATCCTGTTCGTTCCTGTTACGTTACGTTATTCACAATTACTTCCTGCACATTTCGTATCCTTTTCGCTTGTTTATTTTTACTTTGCTGGCGCTCTTGCTCATAACGCAATTCCCATTTAATTTTCTTGGCGCGCTCTTAGTTTAACTAATTTTCACTTTTCACTTGAGCTATCGTTACAAACAATCGTGTTGTTTGTCCTGGCCAAGCGCGAGCGGCTTCACGTTTCTGAGTTCGCTCGATGCAATTTCGCTCACTTATCAAAACGAAAATTGCACGAATTGCATGAATGCAAAACGCGCACCTTTGCCCATCGCTTACTGCCTTATTCCAGGGCGCTCTCTAATCATAGATAATGAAACTATTTCAATTAAATTGATTTCGTGCAGACAACCAGCCAGCTAGTGTAAAGTACAGGAATAGTTTAATGCTCCTGTTGGTACTGACATGACATGAAAGGAACGAAGAATTTCCAACAAGACAAATTGAATTCATTAAATTAAAAACATTTAAAATTCACTCGCATAAATTAAACCAAATATTCCCGCAAAAATATTTTAAATTAAAGCTAAAAAATTCACGTCAACACTTAGAAAGTTATCATTGCATCGCGTGCAACTTCTTTCAAAATCACTTTACTTAAACCTCTCGTGCCTGGCGGTGGTGAATTTTCATAACCCAAGCAACACTTCCATCGCCAGTTCAATTATGTGCATTTTTCACATGAACTCAGATTGCACATGCTTGCTTCAAGTCATATACGGCCGAACGAGACGCAACAAATACCTTAAATTCAGTCCCCGCAAGTTTTCACATTCACTTTGTGAAATAATAAAGCGCATATTAAAGAAAACCGGTGCCACTTTAATACCATAAGTAGCTATGACCCGGATAAGTATGGCAAGCTCTAAAACTATAAAAGTTAAAATTGCGCATGGAGGAATTTTGTGTTATTTTTAATACAAGTTTTTCTGGAATTTTTCTTTGTTGGTGGTGTGCGTCCTTTTATAAAGTAGATTGTTTTCCACTTGTTTATTTTTGTCAAACACCCAAAGTTTGCAGAGTGGAGTTTTGTTGTGTTATTTTAAATTTTCTTATGCGCAGGTAGATTATTGTATGTAGTTAGGAAAACGCGTCTGGTTTGCGGTTTTTCCGAGCGTACGTTCGACGGCGACAACGACGATGAGGGAATTCCAAGCGCTTTTAATCCCGCGTTCAAGTTCACTATGCTCACCAGTCTCCATGCTTTTTCGTAGTTAGATGCCGACGAAAGAGGAAACAATGCATTCGGCGCTCCCGTTCCGTGATTAGGAACAATGCGCCTTCGTTCTATAGGTATAAATACAAGCTAAATAAAGAACATAAGGAGTCTGTAAGAGCTTTCACAAGAGAGCTGCTAAATGCAATAAGAAGAATTCGCGCACGATGAGAAGCTTTTATTAAAACCGTCGTTGCTTGATGAAGTACGCGAGACATCCCCAACTCAAAGATGTTTCAGGTGCTGCTTGTTGGACCACAACGACAAAATATGCCAGCATAGAAATAGCAAAAACAACACGAAAGATTATGTTTAATTATTTTGCTTGTTTTGTCGTGTAGGCGAAAACCGCACCAAGAGGAAGAGGAAGTAAAAGCAGAAAGAAAATATTTAGGCATTCAGGCACGTAGCCAACTTTGAGCAAATTGAGATGAGCAAAACGTAAAATAATCAATTGCAGATTTTTGGGAAAAATTGCCTTAAGGTGAAAACTTTTAACTTTTTTGATTATGGAGTTAATTGAACATTTTGATTAAATGAGTGAAATTAAATGGAAGCCTACGGCATATAGAAGGTATTTATAAACAAAAACATCATTCACGCTCAATGAATTTGTAAATAAACTAAACAAGTGAGAGAGAAAAAGTAATTAAAAATATCAATTTGTTTCCGGCCAAAAATATTATCAAAGCGGAAATTTAGGAATGATTGTTTCGGCTTATATGTTGGAAATACTTTTTTCCAATCAACGCTAAAATTGCAACCATTGCAAACTTCGATAATAAATTTATTTATGGAATGGCAATGTGGATTGGCAATTATTAGTTTATGCTCGTAAATCGCCACAGACACTTTGCAAATAATCAGATTCGTTTCGATTTTAATACTCGCCGTACAAACTTACAAACCAAGAGAGCGCGTGCACTAAGTGGTGGTTTTGTAATTTTGGTTGTTTGGCTTTATTGGCACATGTTGTCGTTTTGTTGGATTATTGTGGCCAGTTGGACACGTCCAGCATACCGGTTGGTATCGTTCAGTGCATTTCCTGCGGTTCGCGTATTTTCTCCATTTCCAATGCTTTCTATATGTTTGCCAACTATTACTGAACGGCGATTGTGTGTTTTGCAATTATTTACACTTTGTGTATTTTGCACATTCGGTCGTAACGTTTAGCTAGGTTTGGTCGAGTGCCGTTAGCAGTTAGTGCCATTGTCTAGTTTCTAGTCTACTAGATCGAGTGTATTAGTTCGTAGATGGGAGATAATGTTTGGACGGGACTCTCTGGATGGTCAACCAGGCATGATTATCCCAATGGATATGAATGCAAGCCCACCCCAAGGCTAAGTGTGCGCGGCACTTGTGAAGGAAGGGTCGAAACCGGACGTCGACAGATGCAGAGTCCCAACAGCAGCGAGGCACTGGATGGACAGGACTAGTCCTCATCCTAGTCAGCCTATAAGACACTAAGCCTAGACAAACACTCAAAGAGAATTATAAATGACCTATTTTGGGGACACCGCATATTTATACAGAGGCTCGATTTTAATCACGCGCTGCGAATATAAACAAAAATCCAAATTTGGCAGCTGCTAATGACGCTTAAGCTATTATTAAGTGATGCGAATAAAGCGGATGTAAATTTATGTGTGCGACGTGTCATTTTCGTCAACTAATTAGAAATCAATCAAAAGGCAATCTCGTTGATACAATATGGCTGCACGTCTAAAAAAATGATAATCGCCTGCCTCTTGCTGTAATTTGTGCGTGCCCAGCAGCAAGCGAACACAGGAATTAGAAACGGCAATTGTGTCGACGATGACGATGCGTGTCCGCTGCGGGATTTTATCAAAATGATTTAAAATGGCACGCTATACATATCCCAACCTCAACAATTCAACAAACCAATGCAATTTACAACGGAGCGCAATTATTTTATAATTTACAACTCATTGTCATTGTTTTATTATGCTTACTGGACAATTGCATAATTTCAAATGTGAAATTTTGATTTGAAATTTGTTAGTACGTTAAAGTGTCTAATATTGACCCACGATAGCATGGCAGTAGATTGGTATGGCTACGACTTTCATCCTAATGTGTGTGTTTCTTTTAATTAGGCAAATTAAAAAAGGATGCATATATAATAAATGTCC